>JAWQUT010000345.1:337051-360092 GCA_033807755.1 Ellobium chinense | reverse complement strand
CCCTTTCCGGCCAGAAAAGCCGCTGAAGTCAGTCTCGTGCATTATCAGGGCCGAAACTTCCAGCCAATCTCACTGGAGGATGGAAGGGGTGAAGATAGTTTATGGATCGCATGCACTGTTAAAAGTCAATGCTATTGTGGATATGATGGAAACCGGTACGCCAAACTGGTACGCCAGAGCGTATACGGTACTACCAGTACTGATACCAATAACAAAGTGGGTGAGATACGGTAAAACAGGCTACTGGACGCAAACTAACACCGAGATCCACTGCAGAGAGTCTGGAAACTTATCAACAAATTACCAAGCAAACCATCAGAATTATCCAAATACTTTTTTTTTAAAAAATGAAAATACACATTGTATTTAGCATAATAAATATGCGGGAAGATCATTCACGAACAAACGGTACACCGTCAATATCCCACCCATCGCCTTACACACCTATTGCCTTATCATCATCATCATCATCATCATCATCCTCATCAACATCATCATCCTCATTATCATCATCATCATCATCATATAGAAGTTCTGTCCATCATCATCATCATTATCATTATCATTATCATCACCACAGCTACCATCACCACTGTCATTGTGGGCCTATTTGGTTGTCCGGACACTTTCTAATGGCGTTCAGCAAAATATTTTGTGATGAAAATACCATACAGGATTTTTTTATCCGAAAAACCTGGTCTCTCTACGACCTACACCAAGTGAGGAGGAAGAGAAGCGGAACTGCCCGCGGCCACTTTTATTTTTATATAGAACTACAAGAGATTATGTAAAGAGAGGTAAGTGTCCCCGCCTTTCTCGGCCTGTCGATGGCACTGAAGGAGGATATCGTGGAACACATGTAAACTGTATCAAGGGCTTTGGGTAGTCAAATCATCAACCTTCATTGCCTATTCACGCAGCGATTCGCTTCTAATGCGGCCAAATTGGTGCAAATGGGCTCTTCCAGCAAGCCCCTCTTCTTAGCAAATCACATTTTCACCCGTGGTCAGTTACATTTACATGTGTCATTCAGGCTCAAAATGTCTTAAGGAAAGGCTAGATATTGTTGTGTACGCATGGAAGGAGAGATGGGACACAAGAGAGAGAGAGAGAGAGAGAGAGAGAGAGAGAGAGAGAGAAAGAGAAAGAGAGAGAGAGAGTGAGTGAGAGAGAGAAAAGTGAGGGAGAGATTGTAGAGGAGACGAGGAAGAGATGTGTATATCGCTTCTGTCGATTACCCAGTTGCCCTTGTTTGCCCTGAAAATGGATAGCAAACAAGCAAAACGTCGAACGAACGAAAGTAAGAAGGACAGAAACAAACAAAGGAAAGAAAGTACGGACGAAATAACACTTTAACAGACAAACCAGTCAGCTAGCGAGGTACATGACGGTGTGTTACGACTGAACTGAACTGACCGACCGATGGACTAATGGCGGAAGGAACTGATTTAACACGCGAACCGCTCTAGAACGAACCAGTTCAATACCGGTATCAACTAACCCGATGACAGACAGACGAGCAGCTTAAGGAACGAACAAGACAATCATTAAACAAAACATTCTTCTTCCTATACTGAATGGTCGGATAATCAAATAAATTAATGGTACTCCATTGCCCTCACAATAGGAAGTTAACTAACCTACGAATTTAGTAACGAACCACATGCAGCAAAATAATTTTCTAACTGACTAAACCTGAATCTATTTGTATTCTTGGTAATTATTTGACCAGTTAAGTAGCCAGTGAGCTAAAGGTTTAGAGAATAACTAAAAAACGAACCATGGGACTGACTGACTGACTGACTGACTAACTGACTGACTGACTGACTGACTGATTGACTGACTGACTGGCACTCACTCACTCACTCACTCACTCACTCACTCACTCACTCACTCACTCACTCACTCACTCACTCACTCACTCACTCACTCACTCACTCACTCACTCACCAGTCCTCTTTCTCTGTGTCTCCCTCCGTCCCTTACCCACCTCCCACTTTCTCATACACTTCCTTCCACTCTTTTCCAATAAATGAACAATGTATAAATAAGCAGCAACAAAACTCTAAAAGAATTGTTCATGAAAAAGCAAAAAATAAAAAAAAAAGCAGCAAAGGCCGAAAGGGACACCAAAAAAAAAAGAAAAAATCATCGGTAGTTGCCAATCTTCTTCCACTGATGCTGCAAAATGAAAACTAAAAAAAAAAAAATAAAAATCCATAACAAACCCCATTTAGTGCTCATCGCAGGACAGCACGAAGTTAAGCAGCAGCATCTGGAATGAAGTCCTCACAGAGACGTCCATTGAGTTCATCTCAGGGAAACTTTTTTTATGCATTTATCTGCTTCTCTATTCATGCAGGAGGAATTTCTGAAGTGTCAAGAAACAATGATAAGGATAGAGGGAGAGAAAGAAAGAGAGAGGGGACAGACAGACAGACAGATAGACAGACAGACAGACCGACCGACAGACGCACACACATACAGACAGAGAGACAGGCAGACAGAGAGACAGGCAGACAGACGGACGGGCAGACGGAAAGATGGATGGATGGATGGATGGATGGATGGATGGATGGATGGATGGCCGAGGGACGAAGGAACGAATGGATGGATGAAAGGATGGATGGATGGATGGATGGATGGATGAGGGACGAAGGAACGGATGGATGGATGGATGGATGGATTATTCTTTTCTTCCTTTCATCCATAAGGACGCGCAGTCGTGTCAACTTTTTCAAAAGTGCCGCACTTAGATCTTACTAACACAATTACCTGTCGTTATTTAAGTCAGTATTTAAGAACAACTCTCTGAAAATTTAGGTAGAACTTTTCACACTAACTCACGTATCATCTTGGGTGGCTTTGAGAGTGGCGGCAGATCTAACCTTACTCTGAGCACAACCCATTCAACAGGGCGTACGCATGTGAACTCTTTTTTTTTTTATTATTTTAACAGTGTCTTCTTCTGCGCCAGGCGCCCATTAGGCCTACCCCGACACAATAACCTTTTTACTCTCGCTTAAGATTTAAGACACAGAGTAATCACATGGCCATCTACCCATTACTTTAACATTGGAGTTGTTTTACCAATACAACGAGCGATAACGCTCAAACAAACGCCAGCTTCCATCTCGCCTCTCAAGGGAATTCATCCTTTGACCATTCCCCCAAACCAAGTTATTTCCCCTCCTATTGATCTGACTTGGTAGCATCGACAAGTTTGCCCCTGAGGTATAGAAAAGAGTTTAGTAGCATGGAGTAGAGCTGATCACGAGAAAAAGGTGGTTTTAGTGTGAACATGCAAGGAGAGGACAGGAGATATGATGATGTGTAAATCTTAAGCCACAGACCTCACAAAGAAGGGGGTCTGACTCTGAGCAGGTGCAGTGGTCGTATGCAGAACGCATGTGTTAGTTAACATATTGCGTTGACCACAGTAACAGTACTAATGTTTCGGGAGTTAGCCGTGGTTACTGCAGTGCGTTAACTAATGAATAATGAATGGATTTTGTACACGGCCACAAGAGCTGTGAGTGAAAAGTTAGGGTACAGGGCACTTGCTTGTCCAAAATAGTATGCACTATTAAGGTTAAGACGTTAGTGGCCGTTTGCATAATCCATACGTTAGTTAACGTATTGCGTTGACTACAGTAAACGGTACTAATGTTTTGGAAGTTTTCCGTGGTTACCACAATGCATTAACTATCGTAAGGATTATGCATACGGCCAAAGAGCTAGATAACTTCTGGGAAGGAGAAACTGAATGAAAACTTTTGCTGAGGATATAGGGCAACAAGATAGTAACAACTCTAGGCCAAACGAAAACTTTGATGTAAAAGAAGAGTTGATATAATGTTTGAATTACTTTACGAGAACGGATTATTACGTCAGCGCCAGAGATAGCATCAAATATTGTCTGTGAAAATGTTTTTTAATCAATTATTTATTATATTTTATTAACATTCTCATTGGATTTACGGCCCAGTCTGCTTGAAATCTCATATCATGTATTACATATCAATGAACGCACAATAAGCTCTGCAGCTTTGCGATATATGCAACAATCATCTTAGGAGATCTTATTTGGGTTCACACACAGAGGACGCTTTTGTCGTCATTGAATTCATTACCACATCTGTACTTGCTATCAAGGTTAACCCTGCGTTTATTGCGAATCATTCCATCGTGTGCAAACGTAATCTCCATTACCATCCTACCCCCAGCAGACTGCGAATGCACTTCTGGCAGTATGCAACCGACCACTCAAATAAACACAGAAACAGAAAACTAGTCCACCACAGAACCATTCAGATGACTCGATAACAGCAGAGTATTTCCCAGAAGAGACGAAAGAATCAGAGAAGTACAAAAAGAAAATGTATGACCTTTTCTATTCATTGCACTTACATAAAGTGATTGGTTAGTCCAGAAGTCCTCTGGGCCCTGTAAATATTTTCCTCAGCATTTAATGTGAGTCAAGAAACCATGGTGTAACATTCCCAAACTCGCTACTTGGGTGTCTGGCCTTCACCTCTATTTCCTAAGGGCATCGTTATTTACCCTACTAAGTTCACATAATGTTATTGCCCATCCAGCAGTTCACTTACACCGTAATGGATGTCTTTCGGAAGCGATGCCAGGAAGACAGCTTTGGCCCTGCTCACCACAGTAATTTGATTTACTATAGAGCCTCCCATAATATTCCGTGCATACCCGATATGAATGATCATCGCGACCCAAGAAGCTTTCATCCGTCGTAACATTATCGACTCTTCAAGTCACTTTTCATGAATGTTATCACAGGCTAGGGATAGCGATATGGAAGAGCACAGGCGGAAACCTACACGAAGCATCATCTTCCCCGAAACTGGGGCTAAGAAGCTGGACAAACCGAATTTGCGAGATCGGAAGTGAAGTGATAGAATTAAACAAAAAGCAACACCAGTGCCACTTCATGTCCAAGCCAGCTCCCTCTCCTCCCCAGTCCATTTGCCCTTGCCAGTATATTCAGATATCCAGCTCTCCTGTGTTTTATATTATAATATAAATCATATAACAGCTCCATCAGTCTCGGAAATTGGCTGCTCTAATCCTCGCCCTGTGATCCCAAGGGTGGGGCTGATGAAACTTAGTATGTTAGTAACAGCTTATATTCCAACGCCAGCTTTAAACTCCACGAACGCGAATGCAATACCAATAGTCAAAGAGAAGGCACACTTGCCACCCGAAAATTCTTCGGTAGCCATGTTATTTTGTCGTACTGCCATTTTTGCGATGGTCCTCAGGAAAAATGTCAAAAAGAAAAAAAACTGCATACAGAATTTAGAGGAAATTAAATATATTATGTATCTAGCACTTTAATAAGAATTGCTTTAAGTTCAATGGATTCTGGAAACTGATTAACACATATTGGCCACTGCGGAAGTCTTTGTAGGTGACAGAAGGGTCAGAAATTTGTTACCTCAAGAAGCGGAATAAAAAATGTAATGGGCCTTCAAAACCTGAAGAGCCAACATTAAACCTTTGTCCAGCCAATGAAGGCTAGAGAAAGGACAATAGCGACATCATATTCATGTGAATACTTCCTCAGGAACATCCCGCAAGGGTCTTTGATAAGTCCCCGTTCCCAGCAGTCACTAGGACACTGTTTTGTTTTTTCCTCTAGCTTTACTAGTATCGACCGACTGGGGTCTAGATACAAGGGAAATGACAGGAGACATACGCCAGAAACATAGGAAGACATGTATGGTGCTCTTTGATTTTGTAAACAGTGGTATAAAGAAAGCACAGAAAGAAAGAAGAGTTTTCGTCTTGTCCATTTCGTTTCCATCCCTCTCCAGCTTTTCATTTGGCTACGGCGTTTCCTTGGACTGTTTCAATGAGTTAGAGAGAGCGCTTCATACATTGCCACCTGAATGCTTACACGGAATATGCAGCAAACAGCGGTGGGGACAAATTGGATGATTAATGAAGTTTGAAGAAAACCGCAAACTCTCATGAGAAAACACTTGTAGATCTAATGTACTGTTGCTTATACCTCACGTTATATTTGGCCACCGGCATTTTCTTTCGATCTCGCTCCGGCAGTCCCAGCTTACCAGACAGTGATAAAATATTGATATATTCTTCATGGCCGCTTCCCCATCATCACTCATCACGTGACTCAATAATATTTTCATTGTAGACAAAGCGAGATGACCGGAAATAACCCCCAGAAACAAATGCCGCGTCCGTGGATGAAAACAAAACCAACCCGCGGAAACTAGGATTTATGAGAATGGTTGGAAGCTCCCTTTTATCACATCTTTTGTCTTCTCCAATCTTACTCTTCAATCAGCAAGAGGAAGTTTGGCTTCGCTATGTCTGTTACATAATAAAGCTGACAGTGTAACACTGATGGCTGAAGTAGGTCGTTTTTCATGGGTGCGTGAGGTTTCAGTGTGACGTGCTTCTCTTACTACAGACCATCAGGACCGAAGGTACTGTCTGGACCGCAAATGTACAAATGAAACATTGCAAAGACAAGAAAGAAACCAAGAAAAAAACTTGGGGAAGGGTTGATGGAGTTAGAGGCAACATGTTAAATTCGATTCTGAGAGCACCACATCTCATGTCGTAACACAACACATACCTAGCTGCTGAGTTACGATGGTTTGTAATTTTGGGAGACACTGCCATGTAGCCATTAGAGTCAGCCGAATTTTTAATTAGTTTGCCAGATTTTAAAAAGGTGCAGAATGTTATAGGTCGTTCAAACTTTGTGATGAGTTGAAAGACTCGATAATGGATCTTAGAAATTGAGTCTAACTGGTGGGATACATAATTTTCTAATCCTGTTGTTATTAATTTTGACACTTGGAGAAACTTATCCCGTTATCTCTTGTGATTAAACCACAAATGTTATGGAGGCCTCCATCACTGTGCTTTGTTTCTAGTGAAAGTTATAACATTAGATTTATTGTACTTCAGCAGATTACTTCCTTAATCATTCACTGTACAGTATACAGGCAGCGACACCTATGTGTAAACCTAGGATATAGATTATTCTACACCAAAATAACAGAGAACTCCATAGCCCACTTCAAAATAAATCAAAACATAAGGTTTGATAAGCTGTGATTTGGACAACGACTGTCATTGAGATAGAGTAGAAACATAATATTATTGTCTGGTATTCTATCCCTATAAATGGCTACACAAATTCTCCCGGCGGCTGTCGGAGTGTAGTTCAAAGAGACGATACAGCGACAACTCTCAGCTCATCAAATTGGTGACGGATGTCGTGCAACTCAAGGTGAGGCTTTGTCTCGCTACTCCAAAATGAGGTTTTCACCATCCGGGTTCTCGAGACTGTCGTTCCCGGCACTGGGTATAGGCCTGCATAGCTTGGACACCCGTCATTAGGACAGACTGGGATTTCATATTGACAGGATTCAGTATAGTAAGGGCGTTAAGCTGCGTTCTTTTCTGTGATTTCTTCAAAATAGTTTATATATGATGGGTTCGAGACATTCTGTAAGAAGTCTGAAAAGGTTGTACATGGAAAAACAGTTTACGAGATTTCTTGTCCTCTACACCATAAGTGTAATTGGTCCAGCAGTAGTTTTTAGACTAAGTTGTACCCCGTAAATAACGGATATTCTCTATCGGCCAACATCCTGCAAGTTCATTTCGCTCCTTCTTCATCACAGAGATGTCAAGTCCACCATTCTCATTATTCCTGCAAAAGCGGCGCCGGAGAACTAAGGGTCAAGTTGCCCCGACCTATTGAAACAAGGGGTGGAGAGGGGACGCCAGTCAGAAATGTCTTTCTAGTTTAGAGGGAAGGGGTGGATGGGATTTTGTTTATTATATGTCCTGGAAAAAAAATAAAAAGAAACTAGTAATAATTTGTGCCTCTGGCAGACTTTACATTGCAGCACTATGCGTTAATCCCAACACCTCCCCACACCCTCATCCCTCACGGAAGGTTCTCACCAATCAGCATGGCTTCCCATAAAAGAAACTGAAGTTTGTTTTAAAATTGAATGCATTTTTTTTTGGAGCAGGCCTTTATGATGTAAATGGATGTTCTGACTGAATGTCCAGCTAGCAGGAGAGATTGGGTTGATGTAGTAGCTTTAGAGAGTAAAGGCCATCTCATATTCCATTTTTCAGCTTTTAGTTTGGTCTACAACTTTGACAGATGATCCACAAGTCGTAGAAGTTCGGAGCTGTTCACATACATGACTGCCCACATGGGCTTGATCTCATAGGGCTGTTTTGAAAAAAAACAACATTCAGAACAACACTTGTTCTTCTTCTTTTTCTCCTCTTCTTTGTCAAGGTCCCCTTCCTTCCTTCCTTCCTTCCTTCCTTCCTTCCTTCCTTCCTTCCTTCCTTCCTTCCTTATCAAGTGCTGCTGCTTCCGCTCCTTTTTTTTTTCCTAGTGACCTCCTCCGTCAAAAATACACACGCTGGCTTTTCCTGATAAACCTGAATTCTGCCGTCATTGCGAGGAGCGCTGCCCGTCGACTGAAAGAGAAAAAAAAAAGGTTATATTGAAAATCGACACACGGGTTAATGCGAATGTTTTTCGCCTGAAATAGTTCTCTGAGGCGCGGAAATTAGGAAAGATATCGGTTGGTTTGATCACTTTGTGTTCCAAATTGGTCGGGCGAGCAACGGTGCTTTATAGTAGGTCTCCTCGGCAGAATTCATTTGTTTTGTTTCACTTTCTTGTCTATTATTCGCTGGTGGCTGGCGAGAGAAAACTTTCGGGGCTGATTGGATTGTGCAATAAAAGAAGATAGGTGACGACATCATGTCACGTGCTTGCTTAGATCTATTCATTTGAGAAAGGGTCTCTTTATGGAAGAGGGATATTTTATTCGATTACGAAGTTTGACACCACCCGATTTGTTTTTGGAATATACGAACTGCTTTTTAAAAATTGTTTTAATAAAGCCACTGACACCTTAAACATATCATGTTATAAGAAATTTCAGGTTTGCAAGATGCCTATCCGTGACGGTAGCCTGGTTAGTACTGTATTTAAAAGAATATGGTATAGCCATTTCTGTCTTAGAGTAAAAGAGGTAGATTCTTATAGGTTTCAGATGCCACGTAGATAGGGTGATTGCAAGAACAAATAAAATGGTAATATTGTAAGTCGGAAAAGGGAGATCTCTTGACATGCTGTGGTATGAAGATCGTGAAAGATAAGTCAGTTAATGTCAAAGAGTAGACTAGCAAACTACCTTAACCACCTCCCTGAAATATACACACATCTTCTTTTCTTTCCTCCTCTTTATAAATGTAAGCTGTGAAATACGAATCATGGATTGTCTAAATAAGGGTACAAACCCAACATTTCCGACACAGCACGACACGCCATTATTATGTTGACGTGTGAAGACCTCGTTCTCCGTATACCATAACGTCAGTCTTGTCGCTTCATGGTGGATTTGGTAGAACAAGCATCTAAATAACAGTGACAAGAAGTGGACATCAAAATGTCCCAGCGAAGTGACTTGACGTGCCCGATATGGTGAACTTGAGCCCTAAGGGGACATATAGTAAAACTTGACATTAACATTCATTTTCGGAGTCATTTGTGGCCGTCTCTTTGAATCTTTGGAATAAACGCAACGTATTCGCACATTCGAATAATTTTATATTCGAACACACCCATGCCCATTATTCATCCTGCTGACGCGCACTGTGTTCAGACGGCCTTCTCGAGATTGAAAGGGATTTGTGGACAGCGAGACAGGCATGTTTGTTTATGTTCTAGAGCCTGGTTTTTAACCTTTAACCTTAGTTCACTGCCCCAAAAACTTCTTAGGCGGGATAAGAAACCGCCAAGGCCGTTGAAATGCGCACCGCCCGCGCCCGTTCAAACACATTCCTGTGATGCAAAGACTGCCGTAACTTTTCAAGAACACACCAGTGGCCGTGTACATAATTCTTGCAATAGTTAACGCACAGCGGTGACCATGGGAAACTCCCGAAACATTAGAAATGTCCACTGTTGTGAACACTACACGTAAATTAACTTTTGGCTCATAAATGCATACGGCCACCGTACAGACAGTTACAGAGGTTTCGCACTGAGGGAGTTTTACAGTTTGTCACCGTTGCGTCTGGGCATTGCTGTTATTATGGTGGTTGGCTTTATAATGCAGATGGTGGCGATGGTAATGCCGCTGTAGGTTCTGAGTATACTAATATGCCTTCCTGCCCTTCTAACTTCATATCGGCCATGTCATTGTACGCTTACTGTTCATACGGAATGAAGGAAGACCATTTATGCTGTGCGCTTTGATTATGAGACAGACCAATCAGACCTTTATGATGTACACCTTTGATAACAGTTTCATGCAGTCTATAATGATTATTCATCTATTATTAAAAGTTTGTGTGTTTTGCAGGGATACTTGCACAGTTCAGTCAAACTGAGGATGGCAAGATATTTGACTTTTGCAGTACAACAACACACTGAAAAATATCGTATTTACCTGCATAAAACAGCAGTTCATCCAGCTCAATTTTTTTTTTATGATCCTTTATCGAGACCGGCTGAAATCAAGATAGCCTTGCGCAGTTTTCCCTTCTTGCTAAAAAGGGGCACAACTTGAGAATATGCGTTTTCATTAGTGTAATCTAATACCCAAGACACAAAGAATGCCGCGCCAAATTTGTATTTCTTATTCTATTTGCTAACGTCTCCGCGGCCGTGCTTTATCATTCGGCGTGCCATTACTTGTAAACCTCTTTAAATTTCAATGAGAGTTTCATCGATCTCACTCCGGACGAATTCAAAATCCAAACGAGCTTTGCGTGTTTTATTTGGGAATAGAATTTTTAACTGCCGCTATGAAAGGCAAGATCTTCTTCAAGTTCTGTGCGAACGCTGCACTTTCGTGGCCTGAAAAAGAGATGGGTCTTCGCATCCACGTCGCGTTTGTCTTCCTAGGTTAGCGCTAGGCATTTCCATGTATATGATTTTTAAGAGGCCAACAAGAACTCATCAAATGGCCTTGGACGCTTTCAGAAAGCTTTTGGTGGAACTTGGAAGGAATAAGTGAAATTAAATGGTAACAGGATTGGGTATTCTATTGTTGTTGTTTTTTTTCTTGTAAGGTGTCTGACGTGAGATCTCGTTACCCAATATTGTTTATCTCTAAAAGATAATTCTAGGGGAAATCAGGAGAAAAGAGAATGCATAGACTTGAGAAGCGTCGAGATTTTTACAGCATCTTCACAACACATCGTTAGATAATGTGGACGGGGGGTAAAAAACTCTCTTGACGGCTTCCATCATCCCCACTCCTTCTCAGCCCTTTCCTAACTAAGATCTGATCGTCAGTTTTATGAGTAAAAAGAAGTCCTGGTGTTTTAGGATGGCAAAATCTGATTTCAATTATGTCTTGAATTGGTAATCCACTTGTTAATGTTTGAATGGCAATTGAAAAAAAAACGTAATTGATTTCAGTTTGAACCATAGCATTTTTGCAAGCCTCTCATGGTATAGAACCATTAAATGTAGGATGTCTGTCCTAATCTCAGGTGGACACGGAAACCCTGCTATCACTGGCAGTAATGTATAAGATTCATGAAATAGCACAAGATAGTAAATACCATCATATCGAAATGACGTTGTGCAGTACACGGACACTGTGCATTATAGATTCCTCAGCTAGTGAGCGATTCGCAAAATCTCTACAGTGTTCACGAAGTCCTCGATTTGTGGAGCCGATTCTTGCATCGGGTGGTTCACGTGACTGTCTCTTTGGCAATACTTTCACCTCATCTTCAAAGCAAGGAGAAAGGTTATACCTATCATTAGAATGGCAATACAATACGATACACTACACTACACTACACTATACTACACTACACTACACTACACTACACTACACTACACTACACTACACTACACTACACTACGCCACAGTACACCACACTACACTACATTACACTACACTACTATGCGTGTATTTTCAGGTTGTTCTTAACAGCATATGGAGATCATACCGTAAATGATCAAACTAACATAAAATGACATGAAGGTTGCACAATTAATGATATATACAGTCTCGAACAGCTATCACCACTGGAACTAAAACGTACATTAATGTCCCCCTTCTCTCTCTCTCTCTCTCTCTCTCTCTCTCTCTCTCTCTCTCTCTCTCTCTCTCTTACTTTCTCTTTCTGTTTCTTTCTTTCTTCGCCCTCTCCTCCCCCCTCTCTGTCTCGTTCTCTTTCGCTTTCTCTCGTACCTCGCACATCCACATGTCCTCTCCATGTCATCCGTCTCCATGTATCACTTTACGAACACCCAATCCTGTCAAAAGAGTCTGCTCTTTCAGACCCATTCTTGCTCTACATCACAAAATAATAATCACAACCGCATCACCCCATTCCGCATCCTAATAACAACTACATTTATCGAATCATCTCTCTCTCTCTCTCTCTCTCTCTCTCTCTCACACACACACACACACACACACACACACACACACACACACACACACACACACACACACACAGATAACTCTACATCGCGGCGACTGCAATGGTGCAGCAATAAATTCATTGAGTGTGTAAAGTATCGTCCGTGTTGACGTATGAAACTGTCATCCACAAATACGGTCAATGTACACATTTTGGTTTTAATCTCTTCAGAAGTTTGAGCCGATTCTGATGACGGTTTCGAACAATTAATATATTAATAATGTACGAGCTGAAACTTATGAATAATGAAGAAGTTTATGAGGAATTAGGCCAAATTTTAAGGGGTGAGGATAGTGAAATCTTCAGAACCTTTTTAATATTTTCACTGACTCCTACTAAACCTGGAATGTATAGAGTCACGACAATAGAAATTCTACATAAGAAATTCAGTTGTCATTTGTTAATTATGCGATTATTGAGGGGCACAAAGTAAAGGCAGACGAAAAAATAGCATAAATATTACGTACCATACAAAAATTGACCTTAAAATAAGAACTTAAATAAATTAAAATTTAAATTTCTCATCTGTCTGATACTTATCTATCACTTATAGTCTTAAGTCAATTTATAACAAGTTCCGAAATCACTATGGGTTAAATGAAGAATTACATTTACCATAAACACACAGTGCATATATTGAATGGTAATATCTCCAAGCCTCATTTATGAAGAACATCATGATCTACATCAACAACGGCGATCTTATGCATACACAAATTATATTGTTATAACCAATGACATACAAACGAATATAATATGGAAGTTTTTATACGAGGCTGCTAAAAGTGCACTTTATATTTTATTTAAGGTAATCTATACAGCACATTGACACGAAAAAGCGCACTTCTTTCTGTATCTCTCCTCCCTACTCTACCACCTCCTACAACACCCTATGGGCTTATGCTGAAGTTGTGCGGTTTCGTGCTAAAGAAAATGTAATTTAGGCGAAAAAAAAATAACGTTCTCTGAGATAACACCATGTATCATGTGTCGGTGAGTATAACGAGGTTGATTTTTATTTTTGCGCTTCTTAAGTGGATAAAAAAAATCGAAGTNCCCTTCCCTAACATCCTGCCCCACCTGCTCCTTCCCCTCTATCCCCTCCCATAAGAAAGAGTGTCATAATATGAAAAAAAAATGCCAACGTCCTCTATGATGATCTCCTTTCCTTGTGCCATTGTGGTGTGTCACTATCTCTATTCATAGAATAACAGGCAAAATTTTTGTCGAAGTAATCTAATAGCGAACATGCAAAACCACCATTTGGACGAGAACGGAAGAGAAAACTCATTGCTAGAATGCCTCTTTGAGTTTAGACGCATTTGTCTAAATTCATTTTCTTTCTCTCCGAAACATCCAATTTCGAAAGTGATTTCATTTTTGGCTCTCATACCCCGCCGCCGACAGGCGAGGAAAGAGATAAAGCGTTCTCATTCTGGCAGTTTTCTGAAAAAACAAACAAAGCAAAAACTGCAGAGCACTGCACACACTGAGAACCGAAACGCGCCACGAAAAAAACAAAAAATGTTCAACAAGTTCTCTCATGAAATAATCAGTACCGTCTCTAAAAAATAAAAAAAATTATCATTACAGCCTTTTCCAGCAATTGCAGTCCCGATTGTAGCAAATTCCACTTCATTGCAACATTTTCCACATGACAAAATATTTTATTTCTACATAAAAGCCACTGGATAATCACAGCTTCTTTTCATCGTTACTTTTTCTGTGCTTCCGAAGAGTTGCGATCAAGCAAAGCCATAAAGCGGACAGTACAAGACTTCCGAGGCCATTCACTAAGTATCTGAACTCGCTTTAGTGGTTCATACTGGTTTGTCTAAATTTTAATCATTCATAGGTCCATCTCAGGGCGTCATGCGTTTCGGTTTTAGCGTCAGATTAGCTGAAGACCAGCCGCAAAGTCCTAAATATCCTCAGGTCTCATTCATTTTCTTGTACTCTAAAGAGACTAGAGACTGTATGCGCAGTGCTGTCATACTTTGCGCGCCGGTGAGTAACTACAGGAAACCCCGAAAACACCAATGATATTTCGTATGGTTACCGACAGCTCGCAAAGTGCGAGAGCACTGTGCAAACGGCCCTGCGTGTTTAAAAACAGTAAAGATCTCATGCTATCGCCTATCTCTTTCCAGGAACAAATCATGACTCTGAAACTCTCAATCTCAGTTTTCAGAGCAGGTCTAAACACATAGCGAGAGTTGAATGGCATCAGAAATTAGAGGACGGAATTGAACATTTTGACAACAGGGCCCCATTTTCGTGCGACCCGAGTGCAGTTTCCAGTGCGCCGTTGCATCCTCACCTCCGTTCATAAGTGTGAGCCCAAAATGTTAAAGGGTCGTCTGGCCCAGCTTACAGTGTAAGCTCTGTAAGCCCTTGGTCAAATAGAATGCTGTGGTTTGGAGTTCAGATAAACATTTCATACATGAGATGGGCCTAAAATCTCGTTATTTCCAACGGCCATTAACAGGCGTAAAGAAAACGAAGTGATGAATGCAAATATTTATGAATAGTTTTGAGAGGCATACTTTTTTTTTTAAAAGAGAGAAGGTATTTTAGTGTAAATATACAAAGTGTGACACATAGAAGCTATTTCCGAATCAAGGGCAAAGTTCATACAATGGCTGATATTCTACTCCAAAGGCTTGTTTAGCGCTGTCTGTTGCTGGTTCCAGTGAGCTTTGATCACTTCTAGACGCTGTTTCTTTGCTTTTTTTTTGTTTTTGAGTCTGTCGAATAGTTATCATTGTGCTGCATTTGTAGAAATTACATCTAGTTTACCGGGACAGTCTAGCTCGGTCCTAGCAAAAACAAAAACAAAAAAAAACAAAACACGTCCGACCTTGACATTTTATCTAGCTCACAGCTACCCGGAAGGTGAGACAAAATTCTTACTGTTTCGACCTGCTCTTTGTTAAGTACATGTTACCAGAGCAAGAGATCTTATTAACATGGGGTTGTTTATTTGACTTAATTCGAAATTGCAAAATCCTACCAGATATGAACGCAGGGTTTTGTCTTTGTAAACTGAGCAAGTCTTTTTCTTGTGTATAATGTACATGTATAAACTGTTGCCATTTTAAACGCCTTTTTGCATTAGATAGTCATATCATGATAATATCTTTTAACAACGTTCATAAATGATACATTTTTGTTTGACCCAGGGTCAGCTCTATATCTATTCTTCCACACCCGTAGTCTTCGTAAGCGTAGGTCTAAGAGAGTCGGGTCCCCCAGTTATGTAATTATGAAAGCTTTAATGCATAACACTGTGCCTTTGTTAATCACGAGGAAGAAAAGGAGTGGGGGCAGGGGAACTCGATTGCTGCTAACGGAGAGTTTCTGGTATAGCCATATTCTCTTAACACAAAAACTGTGATCAAAGCATCGACTTATGAAAGAGATGGCTCTGTGTAATAAGTTTGATGAAAAAGGAACATCCGCAATCTACAGCCCCATACTGACGCTTTGTTGAACCCCATCGTGATCATTGGCATGAAACCCACTGGTCAGAAAAAGGGAGTTCATTGACACTTGAGACTGCAAACTGTATGATAAATCATCTTCTTTATCATCATCATCACTCTCGTTACTCATAACTGCCATCATGATTGTCATTATCATTATCCTCGTGTTAAGATTAATATAATAGAAATGAAAGTAACAATAAGGAACGCTTCTTAGTTTTCTCAGATTATATCACAGGTGAATTTTAATATACAATAAATAGACTCATACTTCCTTCTCCTCCTCATCATTATCTACATCATCAATATCAGCATCAGTTTCACATGCCCTTCCAGGAGTTGGGAGAGTTATAGAGTAATCTGACCTGTTAGGATAATAACAATGCAAAGTCGTGAGCGAGCAATGCCTGGATAAGACACTTCTAAGCCTCTTTATATAATTGTAATCATCACTTTGCATGCCATAACCCAAAGATTATACGAGCCAGCCATCACGATTACCATTGTTGTCCCAGCCACGGTGTCTGGTGGCGCTCTCAGAATTTTATTTCCCTCCACCAAAAATGTTTGCATGTTCCGGTCTTCAGGGGCCACAGATGATTTCGGACGAGGAAGGGAACAGAGGGTTCTAATCTAACAAGAAGGATGTCCTAATTTCGGGTTATCTGCACCACACCACGTCTCCTCGTTGACTCTTGTGAAATGGAGAACACTGCGAGACGTGATGTTGAGAAGGCCAATTTGATTCTGTTTTTTTAAGATGGCGTGATGAACGCTAGTGTCACAGAGAACCCGGCTCGGCTACGATGGACATGGCCTTCCATGTTCCACAAATACAGCGGGATAGCATTCGAAGAGTTATTACATTATCTCTAGAATTTCTTATGAGAGAAAACGTTCTTTATTTAAAGTCTATAACGTGTTTTGCTTCCCTCTCTCCCCTCCCCCACGCATCCCCTCAACTTTCATTTACATATTTGTGTATTGTTTTTTGCTGCGTTGTCTGCTGGGGTGGACCGAGTACACATGAGATTGCCCAACATGTCATGATGTCGATCCTGCACCCAAGTGCATCGTTTCTCTCTGTAACAGCAGCATCGAAACTCATTAGATTCACACGTCACTAAACATGACATCTCCATTGTCCGTTCTTTTTTTTAAGTTTCAAGATGAAGTAGCAACTCTAACACATAACAGAAGTCTAACAGATACATAGATTTATTTACAGAATTAAACAAGAGACTTAGCTATAAGAGTATAAACGGAATCTTTCCTTATATTAAAACTTCATTGAATACTGGATCAAAGAATGGAAAATTGCATTTGCGTCAGTTCCAGATTTGTAACATTATTTTGAGTCCTTTAAACCTCCTTACTGCATCACATTTCATAAAAAAAACAAACATTTATGGGACAAGTCTTGACGAATGTAGTGGCAAAGACATAGATAATAAATAAAGGTTTTGTCTAAATATATCAAGATCTATCCTCGACGTTGATAACGCGCTAAAGACGCAGTAACACTCAGAACATTGGCAAGAGGATATGGTTACCAGATACAGTTACCACACTCATCGCATTAACACAAGGCCTTAGAGGCCGTGGCGTAAATTATTGTATCTCATTCTCTGAAGAAGAGTCGGGTAACGTCGTTGTATGTCTCACTGAGCTTTTCTCACAATCCAAGGACTTTTAACAGTATGAGATTTGTTGGTTCGATTCCCAGCTAAGACGGCTTAATGTCCTTGGGAAAGGGGCTTATCCTCACTGACCAGTCGATCCGGGAGTAGTCTTAATAAGTTTTTAGCTTTAAATTCAAAATGTTTTTATAGGGGTTGAAGGGAGAGGGGCTGGGGTGCCGAAGGGGCCACAGAGAGGTGGAAGATCAGCTTGCAATGGTTTTAAACACTGTAGAGCTAGAGCCGGGTTTAGTTTCTCATATTACTATCTGCGGATGATGCCGGTGCCGGTTTCAGTTGTCACTCCCTGGCCAGCCGTGAGAAGCTCAAGCCAGTCTAGCTTGCCTGGTATCAAATTGGTCAGGAGGCACCAGGCTCAGCAAGGCAATAACATGGCGGTAATCAGCTGACAGTTGATCCAGTTAGTCACTGTTGCAGTGCTGGAGGCTTAAAAGTGTTACAAGATTTAGTACCAATATTCCTTAGCACAATGTGCATGGGCTATAATATGTGTTGCTGTGAATAGGCCAGTAGAGAATACGAATTATTTTGTTTGTTTGTTTGTTTGTTTGTTCGTTTGTTTGTTAAATAGTAAGTGTACATCAATATACTCACTGCAGTGTTATTCGAGATGGAGCTGATGAACAAATATGAAGATACGAGAGTTTATGCTCCGGTCCTTGATATAGCTAGGCCGACTGGTTATGAACTTCTTTATTCGTAGAATTCGGAAAAAGAGTTCTCTATTGTGAAGCGTGTGACTGAGTTCTAATTAGTGAAGTATCCTATCATGTCTCTCCTCTCACTCACAGCCAAGACGAGCCGTCAAGGACACAGTTGATGGGCAGCTGGACGTCACACATTTTCAATACCACTATTATTAACATCCATGATGGCCATGTGCTGACACAATGGTTAGGTTTTCGTCGTTAATAGGTGCTTTCAGACTATTCTGCTGTTAGGTCTGATTGCACTCCCATTCACTGGCCGCCGGCGATATAGCTGAAAGACAGAATATCTAGTCTTTTGTGGCGAAAGAACCTCTGCTTTAGAACCGTGCAATTGGACGATTTCATTCTCTTAGGTTTTTCTTTTTTTTTTCCATTCTGTCGCTACATAATGGCAGCCTGACGAGGGTTGAAAATCCGTCTCTGAGCAATATATCATCCCTCTTTAGCACTAACAAAATTGGACTATCAGAATAAATACTAGCAGCGTTAAAATAATCGTATAACGTGAAACCATATTGCTAACATAATGAAATTCAGTCCTTTGTGTTTTTGTATTTGTCGTATTTGTTTTTTTAAAAAATGTTCCAGGCAGTGTTTCCTAATGGCTTCAACGAATTTCATTTGTGCGGACCGGACTGGTGGTCTGTGTAAAAAGGTCAGCTGTTTGAAACTTCTTGTCATATAAATTAAACTAGTGAAGGATCCCCACTGTGATTTGGGACTTGCGGACTAACCTTGGCTACCTCGAAACATTCCTGTGGCTCGAGGAGAAAATTTTACGTAATGGTTCAAAAAGTCTATTACAATTTGGCTCCCGCAGCCTTAGATGCACGAAAAAAAAAAAGTTCATCATGTTGGGAAACGGACCAGGGTCTCGCCTCTAACAGGCTCCATCAAACTGTTCTACTGTGAGGATTTGGACTGCACCCAGTTCATTTCACTGGTCATATAGCAATATTCGCACAAGCCCACCAAAGTTGTTTTTTTTTTGTTTGTGTAGGTTTAAAAAGCTTAATGATAGTTATAACCCTATTCTTCTATTCATGCAATAAGCTTTCAGTCGAGACATCACATTATTATCATTCCAGGAGGACAGACCAACTGGAAAATCTATCAACTCCTTGGGGCGCATGCGGTGTCGCTGCCATGTGGCAGGATCTGTTCACTAGCATTCCACAATGACTTTCGACGACCTAGAGCCATGCACTCATTGTAAGGTGAAATGTAAAAAACATGTTTATCTGAAGATATCTACAGTATGGCGATGACCCACAGCCGTAGTTTTTATTCTATTTCAACTTCGTTACTCCACAAAAATGCCTACGCTTTTAACACAAGTTCTCAAGCTGTTCTGCTGCTGAAGAAAACATTTTTTTCCGAATTTTTCCATCTGTTGTTTTGTCGTACTGCAAATTTTCCAGGACCTTATTGTTCTGAGCAGTGATTTTACATGACAACGACGCCATTTTCTCCGTTTTAAAAGGCCAACGACGTGTGCGGTGCCTGCGCATGTCACTGAGGATTATTGCGCCTCTTACAGGGAAGAATTCGTGTGTCACTGCAGATAGCGCCAACGCACAATCCGCTACCCGCAATGTCACTGCGAATAGCCACTTCGCTGTTAGCGTGTGTCTGAGCATTGTCCAGAACAATACAAACCATGCAGCCTTAGAAAACTGATCACCTTTTTGCCTTAGGATTTGCCTTAATCAGGCAAGTATTCTCGTCATTCCCTCCCGAAACCCTCAGACGAAGCTGGTGTCTATAAAAACGTTCCGTTCACCCATAACACTGTTCCGAGCTCATCAAATTCTCACTTGGTATTAGATCCATTTCACAATCCGTCATAAAGGAAAGAAAGACGATGTTTAACATATGCAAGAAGAAAGAAAGAGAATGGGAAAATCTAACCCTGATCGTTTGGTTTTTTTTCGTTTTATTTTCTGACAACAACAACAACAAAAAAATATCAGACAAATTGAAGCTTTCATTATTTACGATTCATGCCCTCGTTTTCCCGGTGGGGATTCTGGGGCAAAAACTGTGATCCCATTTCTTTTCTGGCCGAAATTTATTGCTTGTTTTTTGGGATTAGATTCTACCCATATCATGGTGATAAGTTTTACAGCGTTTATAAATACTGTTGGAATCTTAGACTCTCTTATTATGTAGTCCAGTCTAGTCTCACGTTTTATACACCTTTCCATGCTTTGTCCGATGCAATAAATGGGTAAAAACAAAATTGCATTATCACAGTCTGTCACCCATCTTCTCTCCTCACTTTTTTCCCGCGGATTGACTGTCCTTATCGAATGGGTCATTTTCCTGACATTAACTTTCTTGAATCCGCTAAGTGCCGCACCGGATGTTCAGGTACATTTCACGTTTTACACACTATATCTACTGTAACTTTTATTATCAATAGCATATCTGTTTCATAATTCCATCCAACAAATTCACCCTCCCCCCTGGTTCTAAGGGTGAAATTTGTCATCTCACATCTGGCGGAGAAATGCAAATCTGCCCTTTAAACTTAATAAACGTAATGCGCAATAAATACAACCACCGGCTGTTGACAGGACTTTAAACACTGACATTTTGTTGTTTATCATTGTTAATTTCAAAATGTGCCTGATATTATTGCTCAACTGATATCACTTTAACAAACTTGTTTCTGATATCCTAGAAAAATACTTACATGCAAGCATAAGCCACTGCATTTAATTGTATGCTCATAACGAGTTTTCATATTTACAAAGCCAAATAGCAGAAAATCGCCAAAAAGCCTTTTTCACCTACAGCATCGTTCGAAAGTTACTGTTCTTTACAATCGAAAAAAATGATCCATTTGATTGTGTCTTGAGAAAGTATTTCATTCATATTTTCCTCAGTTCATCCTTTTGTGAAATTTATAGATATCTGCCTGTCGGAAAGGAATGATAAATCGTCAAAGTGTCAGCGTTACTGTATGCTCCAGAAGGAGTTGCCTATGGGTTATCTGCATGGTTTTCTAGGGATGCAGTTGAGCGAGAGAGCTTTAATATGAGACATTATAATTTTCTCTTTAGGAATGAGAAGTTGACAGGAACTCATTAGCCCGAGGGTAACGCTCACTAATGAATTAAACGACGAGATATTAAAAGTCAAATTCTGTGGCCGTATGCTTAATCCTTACGTTAATAAACGCATTGCGGTAACAAGAGAAACTCACAAAACATTAGTTGTATTCACCGCAATTAGCGCAAGATATTTTATCGCAGGGATTATGCATTCGCCCACTGATATTCTAATGATCAGCTAATACATTGAACAAGAAAACTAGCAAGGATTACAGAGGTCCTCAGAGGAAGTTTCATTAAGCCATGATTCGAACCGTCTTCGCGCACATAAAACCCGTGAAATATCACAGCGCGCTCAAGTTTCCACCAGCGGAGACATTCGGGCTCTCGGCCGAGGCTTGTGTCCATACCACACCAATCGATTTATGCAAGCTTGAACGCTTCCAATCCATAACTGTCATTGCCTGGATCCCATCTAGTCATAGTGACCACTGCAATGACCACTTGCGAGGCTCCATAAATACCACAGCCAGCCCCTCTCATCCCAGCAGCAAACTGCACCCGACCCCCCTCCTGCACTCTTTAATATCAACCCATGACCACTGGACACATATCAAGCCAATGAAAACAGCCCGAGACACTCTCCTGAATCTTATTTCGCTCAGGCTCAGAGAGAGAAGATGAATAGTTATGTGCGGCTGCAATAATCACGTGACTTAGTGTCCTTGCAGGGAAGTTAGACCACTCTGGATGCAGATGCGGTGCCTACAGTGGAGAAAAAGACTTAGGAAAGTTTCTTGGTCATATAGGAGGCCAGAGTCTGCATTCATTGTTTGGAAAACAAGTATCAACCGTCAATGTTGCCATATCCAATAGCACAAAACATGGGGTAGATTTTGTACGGATTCCAGGAGCATATTTCACGGTGTATTTGATGCTTGTGTACCTCCTATTGTCTGTCCTGTCGTCGTCTTTATCAGTCTCCTAATACTTACTCTTCACATCTTCGCCACTTGTTATGTGCATGTATTAAAATATTGTCAGAATGCTAGTGATCAGCGCCTGTAATGGCAGCGGCACTGTATGTTCCCCAGGGAGCTGAGAAAGAAGTCCTAGAGTGATCAGGACTGCTGGGGTAATAACAGTGTGACTGTGAGGGCGCGTGAGCGGGCATCAGCCTGGATACGAGACTTATAAACCGCTTTACTATTATTATTATTATCATCATTATTATTAAAATTATTATTATTATTATTATCATTATGTCCTGACCTTTGGTCCGAGCAGCGCTTGGACGTACATGTTCGCCCAGGAGGTTGCATTCCAGTGTTGTATCCGACATAAGTCTACTTCTTATTTTCTATGTAATGAACTATTCCTACATTCAGAGGCTGAAAATAGTATGGAAGTGCCGTAAAAGGTGATGTCAAACAAAGCTAACTGCAGGCTGATAAGCGTATGGAATTTGGTGACATCAACAGTTGGGGAAAAAAATGACTTAAAGAATTTATCTTCCACTTTTTAATTTTCTTTCTGTCTTCTCTTCCATCTTTTACTTCTCTTCCTTTATCCCCCACACCCCCCCC
>JAWQUT010000345.1:287109-331163 GCA_033807755.1 Ellobium chinense | reverse complement strand
AGAGGGGAACTTGTTTCACAATGCCATACAATGTTATGCATCTCATTTATCATCACATAAACAGTATACAGGAGACATAAATGCACAATATCACAAATGAAACCCATAACAGACTCATTGCTAATTGTCTCTACAGTGCAGCGCCCTGGTTCCTCTCACTTCCCCCTTCACCCCCCCCCCCCCNAGCCAGTGAGCAAATTAGCATTCACTCCTGAGTCGAGTGGAGGAAATAGGAATACATTGTTTTTTCCAAGTACACCATAAGGTAGACCGCCCGACTAAGGAGTCGAACCCACAAGCTCAGATCTGATAGTCTGCAGTGTATGAGATTCACCCACCAACATTTGAACGTTAACGATTTCTTTTCAACATTTAAAGGATCAGTTCAACCAGAAAGGTCGGCAGCTTTACAAAACTGTACTGTCCGGAAGGTATAATACAAATTAACAAATAAAAACGCATTACAGTATAAGCATCAAATTTGTATCGAGCATCCACCCAAGCATCCTTCTATGAACAATTGCAATGTTAAGAAATTATCTCATTACTTTTCTTCTATACCATTTTGAAGCCCCAAAGAAAAGAGAATTTCTCGGGAAAACCTTTTTTTTTTTTTTATAAGACGTAACTTTAGCAAAACATATCTATTTGTCCTACCAGGAAATATTTCCTCAGTCCTAACACTCACTCGACTGTCAATCAACTCTCGACGCCACATCTTTCATGATACCTCCAATAAAACAATGGTTCGCGTGCTGAAAAAATATCAAGCTAAGCGGGAGAACAACCGGGGACCATAATTGCGTGGACCATTTCTTCGGGTTGTGGAAGGGGGAATAATCCATACCGGAAGCCGTTAACCCCCGGCCATCTAACACCATCCTACACGAGGAAAAATTCTCGTGAGGATTCGATCATGCGAGCCAAAGCAGCCCACTGGAAGTTGGTCATTTCCTTCATTTGAGCACAAGATCTTAATTCTGTACCATTCCAAGTATTTGAGACGACCATGTGGGAGGATGGGTCTGCACCGATCTGTCTTCTTGACTTGACACTCAGGTAAGGACAGAAATGAAGTGAAAAAAAAACCCCGAACTTAGGGATATCAGAGGTGAGAGGAAGACGGTGATGATAATGAAGAAGAAGATTGCAATGCTAAAAAGAGATATTAGAAGACAGCGACAGCTACGATATTAGCAATGAGGTATCGCCTCTCAATAAAGCGTCAACAACACAAGAGAAGCGACTGCACAGCAGTGTACACTTAGATCTAAATGTTTCCTTAAGTTAGTAGACACCCATCATATTCCTAATATATATCAGGAGGTTTCGCCCCTCGATATTATGTTTAGTACCTGGCTGGCCAGTTTAACTTCACGAACAAGACATGTGTCGAGTCATACGTATAATAATGAAGGTAAGCATGACCTTGAGAAGTAAATAATTCACAAAAGTGTGTGTTGTTGCCGGATGAGAATTTAATTTCATTCATCCCTTTATCATTTTCTGAACATTTTAACGAAAACAGTGGGGTTTGCACAGCTGAAACGTGGGTTTAATTGGGTACATACTTTATTCTCCAATCCTTAAGGCCGTCATTAGAATTAGGATTTAATATTCAAGTCAAAATCCTGTGTGATCCCTACTGGCGTGGATGCAATCAAAGAAACATGCCTTGTAAGAAGGATTAGCCATTTCAGAGTAGTACATTTAAGATACTTTACACACTCCCGGTTTGAAATATAACAGTTACGCTTATTCGCGCTCTGCACACTTTACTTTCTTAACTTGGCATACACACAACATGACCCATTTATTTTTGTCTCATTATTAAGGGTATATTGTGTGCAGCTGCCTCTTTATTCTGCTTTTATTCTGCCCACATGCAGATATTAGCATTGAGGTATTAATCAGTCCAGAAAATTACTCGTTTGTGATGATGTCCCAAGCGACCTCAAGCCCTGAAGTTCGTTCTTCGTGTATGTTTTCTTGTAGACAGAAGTTATTTATACAGCACCTCAAAGCTCCATATTAATGTCAGATATCGTCTTGGCCAACGCCATCGTATTTCTTCTCGCCTGAGGATATCAGGGAGCAAAAAAAAAAAAAAGGAAGAGAATCCGGCCAAAAGTTCCTAAAACAAACGAGTGTAAAAAACACAAGTGATCGTGTTCCGGGCCATGCAATCACAGGGTCGCAGCTTTTGATCGGGCATGAGCCGCACATTGCCCGCAGGCTCCAGCAGCACTGGCCTGACCTTCGACCTGCCCTCGTCCAGCTTATAACCAAATTTCCGTTCATGATGATCTCCGGCGAATGCGGCCAGCAGAGGACTTCTAAGAGGAGCGTCTCTCTTCGAGAATACCATGTTGGAGTCAGTGTAATCTACGTGAATCAAAGGTGTGAACGTCTATCTCTCCCGAGTGCCATGACTGGAAGAGTGGTGGACTAGTGGGATAATGGGAACGGAGCGCATAATAATGTCCAAGTTGAAATGACAGTTTTCCATGGTTATTTGTAAAGACAGTCAAAGAGTGGGCATCTAACCAATGTCTGTCCAATAAACAAAGACTACATAAACCAAAACGAGCGTTTTCGACTGTTGTTGCAAGGATGGGCCTCTGACATGTCTGTCTAAAGCACAGCGGTAATTTTTTTTTTTTAAAGTGTCGAACAACTGATCTCGCGTTTGTTTAATGTAGCTTACAGAACTGCATTTATTTTCTTTTCTCATTTTCATTGATAATGATAGAATTTTTAACAAGCTTCTTGGGCCGCTCTCCTTACCATTCAACTTTATATCGTTTATATAGGCAGTTTTTTACTGAGCTTGGTGAAGACATTGCCAGGCCCTGACAACCATGAGCAAGGCTGCTGTTGTGTAAACAACTCCTTTTTTTTCTCTTCCAAGCCCACAAGGTCGTCCCTTGATTTTACTCAAACCACAGTCGCAGCATAAATATAGCAAGATGGAACACATCCATCTCAATACTAGAATTTGCCTCCTGAGATCTTCATCCTTGATTGCATGCCATGTGAAATTCAGGGAAGAAGAAAATTAAAGAAAAGGCTGGAGACTACTATTAATACAAGCCTGTAATGTGTATAGCCACTGATTTTGAGCTTGTTTGTGAATATGGTACAGAGACAGGGTGAAGATTTCCAAAGCGAAGTTAGTGCACTTTTGCTGAAATAATATGAGTTCGTAATGTATTCAGGGATGCATTTCTTCACTAAATAATTCAAAATAAAATTTAGCTTTTAAGTGTGGATTCCCCTAGGAGTACCGACATAAAGTTCATAAAAATGTAGTATATAAACATGTACTTGTGAAGAGCAGTTATTTTCATCCTCAAATATTGAGTTTTGGAAAAAAGCTCTTCAATCCCCCCTGCCAGAATCAATCTTATTTCACTTTTTTTCTTACTCTTCAACGTTGTCCTGACGTCTTCTAAGACAGATCTACAGACTAGATACCCTTTTCGTTTCATTATCAGAGGGGCAACTTCTTCTCTTCCTTTTACAGCCAGGATTGAATCGGAAACTACACCATCGAGCAAATCTTACGTCCGCCATGGTCTTCCCGTGGTACCCATGTTTACTTCCTGCAGTGAACAAACAAGGTCGGCTTCCGTTTCCGCTCTACCCATAGGTCAAGCGTCAACTCCTTTACAGTAATAACCCAGTATATTATTACCGCTGTCCAACATGTCAGTACCCAGGAAAAACCACCATTTCAGGCCGGCTTTCAGTGTCGGAAAGATAGGCCGCTATCGATACTCCTGAAGAGGCAAAAATAAGGGAAAAAAATAATATCAGTGCAAGGGCGATGGACGTGATCCGACTCGAAAACTGAACGTGGTTGTGTGATATCTGGTTTTCTTAGGGCTGAGGGAAAGGAGGGGGGTGAGGAGGAGAGGCATGCATCGGGGATGACTTTTTTTCTGCTGAATGATTGAAGTATGCGCATTGACGAGGCAGGATTATCTTACTATACTGAAACTTTTCTCAATGGCATGGATTGACAAGATTCTGATAAGTCAGGAGATTGGACAGCGAGAATAAAGATTCAAATTTGGTGTGGGTAGATGGTTGGAATGGGAGGAATGCAGAAGCGCAACCTTGTAAAGAAGGATACAAATTTGGGTTCTGTCTGAAAACTGAGTGACGCATTGCCCTCGTGCCTTCTTATGTATCCGCCAATGCATTCCAATAATACTGTGACGTCAGGGTAGCTTTTTCCTTTTTTGGGGAAGCTTATCGGATGGGCCTGTTGGCAGAGCCATGGACTGAACTTGTGATAGTGATACGTGTTTGTTGGGTGGGTTGGGCGTTGCGTAAGTATGCCTGCAGTTTTCTACCATTCAAGTAGCTTTGAAGTGACATTTTGCCGTTGCACCTCCATGATTTACGCCCATGCTTCTGAGTGATGTAGCCCTTGACCCCGCCGCTTTCGCTTCACGCAGCTTTTCCATTTTTGTAAGACTGGGGTGCTCTGGGGTGAGCGTCTGGAAAATGATTATTTTTCTCTTCTATTAGACTGCCCTTTCGCTTTCATTTTTCTCAAAGATGTGTACATACAGACAAATAGAAATCGGGAACGTGAGAGAAAAAAGAGAGGGGGCGGGGAGGGAGGAGAAAGAGAGAGAGAGAGAAATAGAGAGTGAAAGAGAAAGAGAGAAAACGTTTGAAAGAGTGAGAGTGAGAGAGAGAGAGAGAGAGAGAGAGAGAGAGAGAGAGAGAGAGAGAGAGAGAGAAATAGAATATTATGACGAACAAAGAAACGTAGTTCAGGGATTGTTTTTCGACAGTCACAAAGCTTCACTTCTATGGACCATGCAAAATGATACTTGTAAGAATCAAGATATGTGTTGACCGTTGCCATTCCCTCCTTTTCCTTTCGCAGTCCCAACCCAGCATTCCTTGGCCGTCTAGTTTTATATCAGTGTGTAGAAAGTTGGTGTATATGTGTGACTTTTTTAACCGCTTGACTGTGAAGCGTCAAACTCGACGTCTATCTGTAACATTCCAAATATATATAGGTTTGGGACATTCTGATGATTGGTTTCCAAGATTTAATCGAAATAAATACATATATTATGTCAAAGCCGGATATGGATTCAAATTAACCACCATTTTAAATGGCACTAACGTTGGTATCTCAACGGTCAAATGGTGAAATCTTGCTCCATCGCAACATGTGCGAACGAGAATGCTAGATCTATTTGTATGCACTCCTTCTCTGACTAGCCCCAAGTGACAAGACCTTGCTTCGCTTTCGTGTATTCTTGCCAAGAAACACAGCGCTCAGGGAAACTACAAGCCCAGTCAAAATAAAGTCCGGATGGACCGTTTGCCACTACACTAGAAAATTTGGTCCCCTGAGACCTTGACCAGAATCTAAGGGTACAAGGCGTGTGGAAAGAAAATAATGGACAGTATGAACACAGCCTTACATACAGCTTTGGCATAGCCGAACGTCAGCTTAAAAGTACAGTTACAGACCTGTAATCACATATTCTTATACATTTTTTTTCTCTGGCGCAATTCTCTCTTCTGAACATTATCAGCGTGATTCTTTGACTTGATCCTGTTGTGCAAATTGCAACACCTGTGGCCACATTTAGATAACTGAATGAGTCGCTGTCTGGACTCAAAAGTGAAATTTTGCTATGCAAAGATGAACTAAGCTGAGTAATTTAATGCAAAATTGGCAACTATTCAGGCAAAACACTCTGCTTTCTGTGTAAGAGTCACTGAATTTTCAATTTATTTAAATCACAACTTTATCTATGCTCATAAGAGCATGCCATTAATATCTGAATGTTTTTGCATCAGCCTATCGAATGTGAAACAAGATCTAGACAGAATAGATGTAAGCAAATTATATGTAAGGAGATTTCAGCTTAAGTGGCATTGACAAAGAAGTATTAACGTAAGTCTAGCAACTTCATAAAAAAATCCCAACGTGCTGGATATTGGCCACTTCCAGAAGAAAAAGAAAAAGCCAGCCGAAGTCTCAAAATTCGCTTTGTCAACAGACTCAGATACCCAAGTAAGAAGCTTAAGTTGAGGATTTATAACATTATCCCAAGCAAAATATATAAAAAAAATTCAGACAAAAGCAGCAAGAAGATCAGAGAGGATCGAGATCGCCTTAGCTGTTGCACGACAAGATAAATAGTCATCGGAATCAATTCCGATGTGGCATTCCAGACCAAGTTTTCATCTTAGACGGAAAAGGACGTGTATAATAATTCGTCTTGTAAAAGGTTGGTCATTTAAGCCAACTACTAGGACGGGTGTACTTGTGTAGAAGTGAAAGGGTTTCTAACGGGTTTGTCAGGGGCGTAAATCTTGAATGTAAATTAAAGTCAAAATTCAAATTCTGGAATGCAGTGCTTTCTGCAGACCACGCCATCATATGATTTACCCCTTAGATTTCAAAATCGCCTTCCAAGTATATAAATCCCCCTCCAAATTTTATTTTAGGGGACAGATGTCGTCTCCTCCCCTTCCATCCACGATTTAATGACCCGAAGAAAACACTGGAAATGTGGTGGGGTGGAGACTGACGAGCCAAGAATGTTATGCCATGAATCCTATCCTTACTTTCCTGAGAAGAAAGGATGTGTTTAGGATAACTGCTTACATGATTTTTAAAGGGCATATCTATTGAATCTCACTCTCGCATACGTTTGGCCTGCAATAAACTGGACAATCATGATTACAGAAGAGAAAAACACACGGAACAAGCCTTTATTTTATAAGCACGAGGATACCTAATTCCTATAACATTATACACAGAGTAAAATTATTTCACTATGCAGTTTTTGAGCTCGGACATAAATTTCATAGCTTTATAACTTCCATCGGAACCATGCTAAATCATGAAGTTCAAAATAATTTAAAAAAAAAACAAAACTAGACGCATACTTTTATCACAGTAAACACAATGAAATAAATGTATGTCAAAATTATATGACTTGCCAGTCGCACTGTGTCAGACTCATCTTGGGCATGGTATTGTTGGACAATTTTAATTCGTCATCTTTAACATTATAACCACCTATCACCTATAGATATTTTCGAAATTTGCAGCAATAGCTGACAAGTTTCATTTCCAAATACGGGTCAGGTTTTAACTGCATAGCATTTGAATTGTTGAAGTCAGAGAAACTGATCTTTTTTTTTTTCGCCCGTGCAATATAAATACATGTCTTAATCATAATCATTATCATAATCATAAAGTGCACTAGGCCTATATAATATAGCGCTCCACCCCAAAAGGGCTCGAAGCGCTTTACAGCCACATGCACACATACTCTAACACAAATGCTCACCTCCACAAACACACACGCTTCTTACACATACAATACATGCACACAAACACTCTCACACTCATATTCATCCACACGTACACAGGCAGCACGTGTATGTGTGTACACNAAAAGTGAAATTTGCCGCAAGTACGGAATTCCCAATTCCACTCTCTCCACCATATTGGCATGCCGAGACCAATTTCAGAAAGTCCGTGATGGTGGTTACCTCCCTTGATTTTGCACTGGAACATCTAAACCGAAATAGCGCTAAGACGAAATCATATACGCGGGCCCAGTGATTACGGTTTAAGCGTGTTCGACTGTAAATACATGTCTTAATCATAATCATTATCATAATCATAAAGTGCACTAGGCCTATATAATATAGCGCTCCACCCCAAAAGGGCTCGAAGCGCTTTACAGCCACATGCACACATACTCTAACACAAATGCTCACCTCCACAAACACACACGCTTCTTACACATACAATACATGCACACAAACACTCTCACACTCATATTCATCCACACGTACACAGGCAGCACGTGTATGTGTGTACACCCAAAACACAGGGGTCTTAGTATCACTTTTTAGTATCAGAGAACCTTAATGCTGAGTACAGTACTCATTTTAGTCCAGTGAGTATATCTTGTTAGTAAGCATAAAACTCACAGGCACTTACTTAGGTGGAGTTCGATACTGAGTTCACTTCAGTAATAGGTACAGTTTTCTTATGCACCAACTTATTATCGAGGTTCCACTGTATCATGTTCTCATATCCTCCATATCCCTTTTATAACACTGGGTCAAGCCCCCTGTTTCTAAGCCAAGTCCCCGGTCACAGAGATGGTATATAAAGCCCAGCAGTAACCCGGGTTATCTCCTGTAATTTTATTTGATATGTGACGGGACGAATCTTCTTGATAGCCTCAAGTAGACAGGAACCCCGTTTCCGGGAAAATGGATTTGACATAATAAGTGATGGCGTCAGTAGTGGGAGGATAGGAAAGATAGAACTTCGGAACGGAGAGGATGTGAGTAATAGTGAGAAAGAAGAGGGAGAGAGAAAAAGAAAGAGAAGGGGGGGGGCAGACAGACAGACAGACAGACAGACATTCAGACAGATACACACACACACACACACACACACACACACACACACACACACACACACACACATACACCCACGCGCATGGACATGCACATATACATACACATACACAAAAATACACATACACATACACACACACAGAACAAACACATAGAGACAAATTCACGGACTCACAGCGACACTGAATTTTCTTTATGTAAATCTGATCATACAATATGACTCTCAAACTCGTATTTAGTGGGACCAGCTCACAAGGGTACAGAGGATGATATATACCTCACAGTCTCAAAAATCCGCATGATTTAAAAAAAAAACACGCGTACATCTTCCTTCCGCCCAACAATTTGTGAGAAAACACCACTGGAGTGTTGGGATTTTCACCCTCTGAATCCAGTCATTATAATTGCTGCGTGACGTCATAAAGCTAGAAAAGCCAGAAGACGCATGTGCAAACTGTCTAGTCCAATCGTCTGCTAGCCTATCTCGCTTCTTGACGCCACGCAGCACGAATAATGGCGATCCGCGCAGGATAAAAATCCCGGCATTCCTGTAGTGTTTTCTAAGAAACCGTGTGGCGGCAAGAAAAATACGCGGTTTAAATTTTATGAAACAAAAGATAATGTGGACTTTTTAAGCTGTGAAGCAATAACTAGCCCGTGTCCCTTTAAAGTTTGTAAGATGTTCAAGTTCATGAGTGAAATTTAATACAAACAGTTAATATGGTACCGGAGACCAAATACTTGCAATGAGTGCGGCATTTTTTCCTCTTCTGTTTCTTCTGTGTTCCTCTGACATCATAGCTTACATTTTTGTGTTAGTGCTGCCTGATCCAGGAAATCGGGCTCTGTTTTCTGTAGATCAAGTGCTGAGCCATTCCTTCCTTTCGTCTCCCAACGTGATACTAGCTGCCAGCTTTTCTCTCTGGGGCTGTGCGAAAGTCGGTGCTGTTTTAAAAAGTGGAGACCATTTCGGAATAAGGAATATGGTCATGTGATTTTCGAAATTTTGGACAACATGACGACGTTGGATTTCCGTCTTGCGGAAGCAAGTAGGATATTGTTAAGTAAGGGGTGCGACTTACACGGTCAGATGGAACTTGACTCTAAATCCACGAATTTAAACAGATACCCTTCTTGTTCAAAACTCTGGAGTGCTCTCGCATATTCTGGGGTCATTGTAGAATCGCCAACGCGAGACGTGCAGACTGGTGTAAAAGTACATCGTGAAGGAAGCCGATATTTGGCCGTACCTAATGTAAAAATGCAGAACTCGGAGAGCTACCGGAATGATTGCCTGGAGTGCTCCACAACAGTCACAGCCTTGCAGAGAAGACTATTTCGTGAGGTAGACCATTTTGTCTGCACGAAGGAACTTGATTTTTTAACAGTAGTACTTGCATGGTGATCGGATACCCTCGCTTTGCGATAAAAGTAATTATTTATTCAACTACCTCAGACTGTATCGGAGAATCAGCACCAGACGGACGATGTCACTCTAGTGCACAGCGGGGAGAAAGTTAGAGACAGACAGATAGAGAAAGAGATTTGAGGAAGAGGGAGAGAAGGAGAGAGACGGAAGAAAGGTGATGGAATCAAGGCTTGTAAAGAAAATGAAACAGGGGCAGCACTGGCATAACGGAGGTGGCTTAGAGGTGGCACGGGTAAGAGAGGATACGGAAAGGTACCTAAATGAAACACAGTGTGTTGGAGAACGCCGTAGACTATCTATACTGGACTCCTGACGCCATTTCCTTTATCATGAGGGTGTGTTAGGGAGAAGCATTTTTTCTGCGTGAAACTACAGTAAATGCCTGAAAGAAGGTGCAGAATCTAATGGTGCGCAACTTTCATTTGCCCATTCTGTTTTTATAGTGTGCTTTCAGCATTGTAAAGTTCTTGGGTAAGCTTGTTAAAATTGTATACCAGTTATTGGGGGAGGGGAGGAGGGGAGAGGGACAGTTGTGGCTCAGTGGAGAGGTGTGACAACCAGAGGGAGATACTTTTTATGTTGAGGGACACCGGTATAGCACCCCTTATCCCAGCCCTCTGATCATTCTACGCCACTGAGAGCAAACTAGACGAGACTTTTCCCCCAAAATCAGAGGAGGGAAAATACGATAGCTTCAACACATTGATAGACAGACACACGGACAAGCATGAAACACATCAAGAAGGATTGCATCCGTGTCATGTTCTTCCACACCCTTCTCTACTTTTCGTCTAGGTTACTGAAATCGAAGTGAACTCAAGTCAGACACCCACACTAATGTACCGAACGAGTCTAGCAAACTGGGGAAATTCGAATCCCTCAACTGAACCCCCCCCCCCCCCCCCCNCCCCAATCCTTTGACCATGGCGTCTGTGGAAAAGGCTTGGTAACGTAATCAGCGAAACCGAATTTATAAATGACAGTCAAAATTGGCTATAAACCCCTCCCTAATAAATTGCTTAGATATGTCGAAGAGCTTTGAGAACGTCTTTCCCGACTAGTCTAGAGCTGAGAAGATCTATGCCGGACTAGAGAGGTGGGAGATGAGCTTAATGTTTGTTGACCTGATTGACCTACATGCAAGTCGCTTTGATTAATGCTAAGAGAGAGAGAGAGAGAGAGAGAGAGAGAGAGAGAGAGGGCACAACTTAGATATGAATAGTTTCCTCTTTCTTTTTTCTTTTCTGTTTTTCCTTCTCGCGTGGGTAAAAGTGCTTAATATAAAGGATGGTAAGAATGTCTTCCAATCATGCCAATTGTTTTTTCGCCATCTTTTGCCTGCCTGTCTATTTGTCTGTTCCCGTGAATGTCTGCCTGGCTGCCTGCCCCCTCCCCCCCTTGCTAGCCTATCTGCCTGCCAACTGCCTGCCAACTGCCTGTGTGCCTGCCCGCCTGCCTGTCTGCCTGCCTGCCCGCCTTCATCTGCTGCTTCTGGAACTGGAATGGAGAAGTAACATTTACAACAGAGAGCTGTTTCAATACTTATATTTATGATTATAATGCCATTCATCTATTCATATGTTTACTCGGACTGCTTACCCCCCAAAAATGAGATAACTTGTTTCATATATGTCTGTCGCAATTAAGTTTCCATCTCCACCATGGTAACACAAGAAGATCTTCTGCTTATCCCGTCTCGTTCTAGCCGCCAACGCCGTTAAAATACAGTAATAGATTTCCCCAGTGGCAGGCTGATACCTGGCTTTTCAAGTAACGCGATATTTATGTTTTATCCTGCCAATATCGAATTACACATCAATTTTATTTCAATTCCAGGGTAAGGCAGGCCTGATACTTGCATTCCTTTCGTATTATTGATATTTTATCCGGAAAATCACAAAGGTATCGGAATTAGGTTATAACCATTTTGATACTAGATCCTTGTAAGTTTTTGTTTTTTTTAAAATTCGCCTCTGTTCATTGGGCAGGCATGGGTCCGAGACCAGCCCATGTCTGTCCTTATAATAACAATCTGAAAAAACTTGCGCCTGAATATAGACATAAATTATGTACATGAGGTATCACCACCCTTCCGGTCATGATACTCAGGAGTGATCTGTCTTAGGCTGTAAACACCTTTTCACATGATTGGAAATCCTTGTAATGAGTTAAATGTTTCATCACAAGATCTTTTATGGCACATAACAGGCAAGAGGATTTATCCAGTATAGTGCTTGAAGGATTCTGTCGCACTATCTATGTTCAACGCTCATTTGTTTTATGTCTGAGAGAAGGATATATAAACTGCATCATTTGCGATTTATATATTCAAGATTGTTTATTTGAATCTTGAATCTTAAACAATCTTGATATATTTATAAATGAACAATGTTGTTGGAAATGGATCTTCTTCTTCTTCTTCTTCTTCTCCTTCGTCTTCTTCTTCTTCTTCTTCTTCATCTTCCTCCTCCTCCTCCTCCTCCTCTTCTTCTTCTTCTTCTTCTTCTTCTTCTTCTTCTTCTTCCTCTTCTTCTTCTTCTTCTCCTTCAGCGTTCCCAGGTCATGCTAACAGACCTTTATGGGCCATGAACTGGGTGGGCCATTGCAGGTCTGTGCAGTTCCCCCATAGCTTTGTTTCATAGTCAACTGGTAATGACCACAAGTGTTCTCTTTATTTTATCAGATGAGGGTAGTCCTGCAAAACACGTTGTGGTGTTTGGCCTGCCTGCAGGCTCTAGCAAAGAGGTGAGAGAAAGGGGTCGACATTTAGAAATTCCGCTGCTAGACTTTGGATACCAACATCGAATGTTCTGAGCATCCAAGGTATGGATATCCTACACAAATACGATCTTGCTTGTCGCTAGATTTTTCCAGAGCGCTTGTACTTATCCTTCACTTACTTGTTATCCCGCAAGCCTCTTGCCAAGAGATGTGTCCGCTGTTGTCTTTATTGGTCAAGAAACCCACAGGGCCTGGACAATAACTAAGACTAAAGCCGTTACGAATTGTCAAAACCATCTCTCAGGGGTCTCATATTAATACTGTATTATCTTAAAGGCTGCTACGGCCCATCTTTGTGTGGGAAGGGGGCGTCGCGAGCCTTCTTTCCCTTGTAGTCCTTTACCCAACAATTGGACCAAGACATTTTCCTTTTCTTCTTACTTTACTTTAGATTGTGTATGCCTGGACAATAACTTAGACCCAAAGCCGTTAAAATTTATCTAAACATTCCACTCCAGGGTCAGTAACAATTCTGTATTATTCTGAAGTCTGTTTCGACCCTCCTCTATGAGGGGAGGTTNGGGGGGGGGGGGTGTGCAATGCGAGCCTTCTTTCTCTCGAAGTTCTTCATCCAAAAATTGACCAAGACATACTGTGCGTTTGTTTTTTTTAAATATGTACAATAAATCAGACCTATTCCGTTACGAATTATCAAAACGATCTTTCTGGGGTTTTACATTAACGGGAACATTTATGTATTACCATCAAGGCTGGCACGATCCACCTCGTTGAGGAAACATGGGCAAAGATCGTTGACGAAGTAATCGTGGTTCGGAGAGAAATGGCCTGGTGGGTATTAGGCAAATTTACTTTGAAATAAACGCAGCAACAACAATAACAACAACAAAACCCAAAGTAATTTTAGCTATAAAGTGACCAACATGACCAAAAAAAATAAAAAATCTCCTTTTCTGGGTGTCTGATTTTAATCATGTCGGTTGTTGATTGAGGGCTGTGTTTTCGAATTTATAACACCTAAGAAAATGTAAATCTTACAAAATGGTGCCTTAGAACTCGTCTTAGGTTGTAAAGTAGCCTGTTTGATTATTATGTTGTTTTTTGGGTTTTTTTTATACTTAACGATCAGCCACAATAAATGAAGCCCGCATATCTCATAATAGAAATGAAATCTTTGTTCTACCCTAACTCATTCCACTTTGTGCAGTGGGGTTTCAGTGGTAGCCTTCCCATCTTATTACAAGGGTGATAGTGCTGCTAAGAACATTTCAAATGGTAATCAGTGATTATTTAATTTTATAGACCCTTCACACTGTGCGGGAAGAGGGCCTCGCAAGTTCCCTTGAAGTTTTTTCCCAACTTTTGACCAAAACAAACTATTCTCTTTTTGTTAACTTTGTAATAATCATCATTACTTTTATGCTATGAGTTCACTACATCCATCTACGGAAGCGTGAACANGGGTGGGTGGGCTGGGAGGATCGTGGTTACGTTCCTGATCTCTCTCAGAAAAGCCACGCGTCCCAGTGGGTGCACCGGAAGTCTGTGTAAATCCAATACGCGATGACGTAATTCGTAAAATAGAATGTCGTCTTGTTTTAAGGTTCACCGTAAGATAATCATCTGTAACGGCAATTGTGTGTGTGGTTTGGGGAAATATTTTGCTTGTGTGTGTGTGTAGGTTATACCCAGTTTATAAAACAGCCGATTTCATGAACTGGTCAAATATACTGCGCATTTCATGAAACGTCCAGCCGACTGATCATTTCATGGTGTGTGCAAAAATTTAGCCCAGTTCATGAAATGAGTACTCAAAACTCTGACCCTCCCCCATCCCAATCACCGAAAAAAAAATCTACTTAATTCAAAGTCTAGTCACTTCTAAAGTTGGAAAGAAATTTTGCACACACTAACAAACCGCTGGTATGTGTACTTTGTTTTTCAAGTTTCATTACTATAGCTGTTTCACTTTCGTTGTCAAGCATAAACTAAGAAGAACACATTTTGGACACAATACCAAACAACTGTTGGGTGATATTTTTTTTCTCAAACTTTTTTGATCTAGGTGGTTGCACTTTCGTTCACCGCGAAAAAAAAAATTAAAACACATGCGCAGAAGTGACCTGTAAGGGCCACAGTATCACATGCACAAAGAGTATGCTATTGTTTGCATGTGTTATTAATCGTTTAAGCTAGGAAGTAAGTACTGCACCTACACTACATCTATTTATTTGAAATTTGCAGTATCAACAGATACTATCCATATGGGTTAAATTTCCAGCATATAAAGTTTTGAATTGAGCTGATTGAACTTTGAAAATAAATACATTTTGATTTGAATTTTGGCGGAGGGAGATGAGGGGCACTTTAAACACACCCTGTCTACTGGCTCCACTTTATCGCAATTTCTATTTAATGGCAATATTTCCAGTCGACGGATATTGTATTTTTCACAATAAGGGTAAAAGATAATCACAACTGTCTTCTTTGCTAGCAATGTGTAGCGAATGAGGGAATAATTTAGAAAGAATTTAGAAATTGACTACAATACTTTACACATATTATTTATAAAGGGAAACACCAAAGATCTCGCAGCACAAAGTGGTCTAGCTTTGTCGCAGACTTTGGCGAAATCATACTCATCAGCAAAAATCTCTAAGGAGCGAGAATGAGGATTTGTTCTCATGCTACTACAAACACACTCGGATCAATTGCACCACATGCTCTCCATTTGCATCGTTCCAGACTCTGCATAACAAGGGGGATTTTTCTTTTTTTTTATTTTCGGGGGAGGGGGAGGCGAGGAAGAAGGGAGACAGCTCAGACGTGACATAGATAAATAAATAAATAGATAAATAAATAAATAAATAAATAAAGAAAGAAAGAAAGAAAGAAAGAAAGAAAGAAAGAAAGAAAGAAAGAAAGAAATAAAAAGGTAATTAACTAACTAACTAGCAAAGTAAGTAAGTAAGTAAGTAAGTAAGTAAGTAAGTAAGTAAGTAAGTAAGTAAGGAAGTAAGTAAGTAAGTAAGTAAGTAAATAAGTAAGTAAGTAAGTAACTAACTAACTATCTAACTAACTAACGAACTAAACTAACTAATTAAATAACTAATTAAATAAATAAATAAATATTGTTAGTTGCTCTTTTGTCATGTTATAAAATCGGCTCTGCTTAATCGCAACTCCAAGGCTTACCTTTATGTGGGATTGGCCCTGGGTCCTTTCACTCGTGAGCATATGATTGTGATAACTGCCACATTACACAGCCCGAGACAGAAGACATAATGCATGCATTCATAGGGGCGCCATGTAGCTGTTGCCTAGAAGGAAACAAATGAACCACTCGGCTTTTTGGGTTTGTTTTTTTAATGCATACACGGTTATCCGAGCTTTGCAAGCCAAAATCCCAGCAAACATTACTTCCGCTTTCCACTTTTTCAGTATCAGAGGAATATGATAGGCTGAGATTCTGGTATACTGGCGTCTGTTGGCTGATACGTTTTTTAACTATCGAAAGCGAGACTGGATGACACAATCACACTATTATTTTGTTCACACCGGAAATGTATTTTATTGGAGTTGACTAATTAAGAATGGTCTATTACTATATTGCAGTGTGGATCTATCAATCGTTGTCTTTGTTACTGTTGTTGTTGTTGTTGTTGTTGTTGTTGTTGCTGCTGTTGCTGCTGTTGTTGTTGGTGGTGGTAGTGGTGGTGATGATGGTGTTACTGTTGTTGCTGTTTAGTAGTAGTAGAAATAGTACTAGTAGTACTAGTGGTAGAAGAAGTAGTGGTAGTAGTTGTTGTTGTTGTTGTTGTTGTTTATAGTTCGGCATCATTGCTCTACGGACGCATCCACACTACTTCTTTCTCCTCCAACACTTCCCCTCTTGCCCCTTCCCTTCCCCCCTCCCCTCTCTCCCAATCTTCAGCAGCTCTCTGTAAGATCCATAGACTAACTGTGCTTGTTGGTTGTTGGCGTATAATTCACCTGACTGATCTAGTCTGTCTTTCCTTTTGCTCAACCTCTCAATTCCCATTTTCTTTATTCTGGTCACACCTTACCACTCATGTAATCAATGGATGAATGAAACATAATTTCTATATTTTTTCACGTTCTAGTGGATTATACCCTTGTTTCGCTAAAGCCTGATATATTTGCTCTAACTCCCCAACACTCTGCAGTGGCAGGAACTCGAACATAAAACGACATCAAGTTTGTACAGATGATAGTAAGAACTAAAATCTCTTGGTAACATCAGGAAAGGCAATGTTTTGAAAGTCTTGACCGGGTGGGTTGAGGGTGGAACGTGAGGTGGGAAATGAGAACCAAGGTTGGGCAGGGAGGGGGAAGGGATTCCAAAGATGCCATTACATTTCTTTAAATAACCACGTACAAATTTTAGCGTTTATCCTGTCAAAATGTTTGCTCAGACACGAACGTACAAAACAAACTTCATTTATTCATAATGTATTTGATATTCTGGTAATGACTGTTTGCAAAGCTAGGTAATTGGGTTTGTGGAGCTAATTATGGTCTCGTTACCTCCCCTTTGTCTTCACCCCAGAGTTGTCTCCCACAAACTTTCGTGTCAGCAACGTCATCATTTATTCAGAGGGCTTAATCTGATGACCAGAGGCTCTCTCCTCTGAGGAAAGAATAAGAGGGAAGGATATTACGAAAACATCCTTGTCGATGGGGTGGTGAGTGTATTGACTACGAGTTAAAAATTTATTCCTTAAGTTACAAACAGGCTCATGAACGAACGGACGGGAACATTCTTGTCGAATGGGTGGTGGGGATATTGACTGCGAGTTAAAAATGTATGTCTAAAGATGCATACAAAAGGTTGGACGAACGGACGAGAATATTCTTGTCCATGGGATGGTTTATGTATAGACTGCCAGTTAAAAAATTATGTCGTAAGGTACATACAGAAGGATGGACGAACGAACGAGAACATTATTGTCGATGGGGTGTTAGACTGCGAGTTTAAAAGATATATCTAAAGGTATATACAGAGAGACGGACGATAGAATGAGAACATTCTTGTCAATAGGGTGGTGGGTGTACCGACTATGAGTTAAAAATGTATATCTAAGATACATACAGAAGGATGGAGGAATGGACGAGAAAATCCTTGTCATTGGGGTGGTGGGTCTATTGACTGCGAATGAAAGCTTTATGTCCTAAGTTACATACAGGGGGAATGGAGGAGGATATTCTTGTCGATGGGGTGGTGGGTGTAAAGACTGCGAGTTAAGACACTGTGTCTAAAAATGCATACAGAAGGATGGACGAACGGACGAGAACACTCTTGTCCCTGGGGTGGTGGGTGTATAGACTGCGAGCTAAAAATATATGTCTTAAGATACATACAGAGGGACGGAGGGATGGATGGGCGAGCAGACAGACAGACCGAGCCGACCAGCACATGGATAGAGAGACAGATAGGGGTTTGAATGCTTTAGTAAGTGATTGCCTGGTGCTGTGTCTTGCTTAGTGTCAATGAGAGACGTACAAAATAGCGATAAAAATTAATCAGATAACTCAAAACAGCGATAACTTTAATAAGAACTTTAATGAAAACTGCGATAGTAAAGAGAAGCAAAGCAACCGTAAGGAAGATGGCAGAAGTTGAATGAATACAATCTAAACTAATATTTGTGTGCACGCATTTGATTCTCTTACAAACTGACTTGTTTTTTTACGAATGAAATATAACACTGTACAGTACACTCTTGACTACAGATAGCAACTATAGAGCATAAAAAGAGCTAAGTCGAGTTATTCCTTAGAGCTTGTAGCCTTTACAGGATTCATTTAAGTATGCATTGAAACACGGAGACACTGACAATAAAAAAGAAAGGAAATCTGATATTATTTTTGACTGGATAAAGAGAAATCAGAAATTCTGACATTATCTGCATCGTATTTTATGTCGCTATTTTTGTGTGGCTAGGATTTATTTTTTCAGCTTACATCATCTTTCCTTCTCTATTGCTTTTATGTTATCTCCATTTATCGCTGTTACATTGGTAAGGTGCGGAAGCACACGTTGCCCTACTTTTACTTTATCGCTATTTAGTGGAATCCCGTTTTTAGGTTGGTTATACCCCAAGTGCATATTTTAATCCTGGTTATTAATTAATGGCTTTGCGAAGCGGTAATATTCTGAATCGTATGAGAATGAAACCGGTGCGGCCATTTTTCCTAGTAATTAGGTCCGCAGTCAGAAAGAAAAAAAAGACCAGGTCCGCAGTCAGAAAAACAAAAACAAAACAGGTCCGCAGTCAACGCCGGAATGAAGCCGGCGAAATGGGCGACCCAATAACTCTTCCACGTCCACGCCACCAGCCGTTTAGATTCGGTATAAGCCAAGAGGTCCACTAATGGACCCAGAAGACAGCCAAGCGCTGGTAAGAATTGGAACTCGGCCTCTAAAACCCCAAACACACAGGAGTAATGAAGAACGATCGAGACGGTGGTGAAATCTCAGGGGAAATTCCCTCATTTTTTTTTTTTCCAACTTTTTTTTCTTTTCCCTGGCGACATTTTGTTTGGTTATTAATACTGTGAAGGGGTTTCGAGTCTGAAACAAAGAGAGAACCACTAACCAGTGTGCTGCGCGATTCCAGCTGAATTTACGAGACTCAATTTAAAATGGCTCGATGTTGAAAGGTTCAAATAAATTGGTGTCTTAGCGGGCTCTTCGTAAACGGCACCCTTTTTCCTGAGCTTTTGAGGTTATGTTTATCACTAGGATATATTTTATGAGGGAAAAAAGGCATTTTAAGACAGCGGGCTGGTCAAGGCGGAAGGGATTGGACTCTAAGTCCGACAATCAAGATTTTCGCAAGTTCGCTGTGTTGTTTTGTTAAGGTGATATACTACTTTACGCTTGTAGAGTATGGTGCATTACTGTGGTGCGCACTGCTCTTCTCGAATTCAGTACATGTGACATGCAAAAGTGCATACCAAACTGTTCAGTACTCTGGTGTGCACTATGCTCTCCAAGGGGAGAGTAGTGGATTGCCTCAAATTATGTCAAATTCATTTCAGCAACACTTACGTGTATAAATTTGGTAACTAGTATTGTGAGGAATGGTAGAGAATGATTTTATTATAAGTTTCGTAACATTTTGCAACCAGTAAGAATATGCTGTAATTCCTCCAACAATAAAAGCCTACAGATATATGCCCGTTTCAGGTCGATAAAATTAACGAAGACGTAGTTCTTGTCATTTCTCATATTTCAGAGAGAGAATTGATGATGGAGATAACGTAACTATTTGAATATCCTTCCTAACTCGTGCTTTTTTTAGGGCGATCAAAGTTAAGTGTCCTGAACAGCAAGGAATAATTTCCCAAAATATCTGAGGAGGTCTTAAGTTTACTGAGTAGTCCTTAGATTTTTTTTTTTTTGGTCTTATAACTAGGCTTTATCATTCCAGTTGTCCATGACTAAGGTAAACTGCCGTAATTGAAGGCCCTTTTGAAAGGTTTATGATACAATGGTAACATGATGCGTTTGGAGCTTGTAATGTATTAAGCGTGCAGACCAAGTATTTTATATCACAGAGAAGAGCGATCAGTCAAAGGACACGTTGAGAGAGGTCAGGCCTTTGCTATAGGGCTCGAGGAAGCGCGAAAGACCGGGTCTATTTTCAGTTCGGAAGAAATCTCATGATCATTATTAGATTCTCTCATTAGAGAGCCTCATATTAGGTCAATGTTCTCTCATTAGAGAGCCTAATATTGGGTCAATGTTCTCTCATTAGAGAATGTGGGCACTACCCACCTGATAAATTATATATTTTCAGTCTATATACTGCCATGTAGTTATCCCCACATCACGCTCGTATGTGCAAAGTTTTGATAAACGGGAACGAGTTACTTTTCTGACATAATGAGATAATATGACAAGGAACACCAATGGATTTGTAAATTGCAATGTGTACAGTCTGTTGACTCAGTAAGTGTAGGTTAGTTTGTAACCGCTGAAATCCTTGTGGTGCATGATTTACAGTAGTTATGGACGAATTTTTTTTTTTTTAGCTTAGGCGACAATTTGGAAGTTCAAAGACGTCATACCAAATCCTGAAAGAACGCCAACACTCGAAAAAAAAACCCACACACACAGAAAGAGAGTCTGGGGGCAGACACCACCTTTGAATTCAAACTATAGGGCTTGGCGGCTAAAAGATCCTGAGGCAAGCTATTCCTAGTATATTTTAAGACATTTCCACTGAACGCCGAAGGAGGAGGAGGAGGAAAAAGAGGACGGGAAGAAGAAGAAGGAGAAGAAGAAAAGTCAAAAGTTGAATTTTTGGCTGAATGAAAGGAAAGTCGAACCGCTGTGATTTCTGAAGACTATTCCCGCTCTCTTCTATTGATCAAGTATCTAGCCTGGTCTATATTGAGCTACATCAAACTAAACTTAAACAAACATGTGAGCTTTGCCACGCATTTGCTTCCAAATAAACTTGTGCTTATGAGAAATTGTCCCTTCTGGCTCGTGCCTTCTAGCCCTAGACAGTCTTAAAATAGCAATGAATCAGCCCATACCCCAGTAGATTTTATGTCGTCTCTAGCTGAACATGCTTTGTCTAGAAATACTCTAGCTACAGAGGCGTTGATCAGGAGGGTCTATGCCTCTCTTCCAAGACATCGTCAGCATCCTATCCACCTCTCATGACTAGCACATCACTAACTAATTGTTGTCCCTTTATCACTCTCGCGCATTCCATCGCCTGTCCCCATCCCCCCAATGCCAATATCTGTTTAGATGCACGATCTATGCTTTTCCCATAACACCTCTCCACTTTATCAGTGAAAAAAAGTGGGAAAAAATTTTGTAGGCCTCACTTTTCTTCTTCTTTCACAAATGGCGTCTAATCATGTTAAGCAATGTCACTCCTTCGCTCCGACCGTTTTGCCTAGCCAAAGACATATCAGAAAACATGAATGCAGCAATCAAGCCACATTTCTTGTCCATTCTCTTGCCTTGACGTTCTGGTATAGAATAGATCTATAGCACATTTAAAGTCTTGAGTTATTTTCTGAGTGATTCATGAGCAAAAATTGTTATAGATTACGCGTGGAATTTTTCGTGATTGTGTATGAGGCTGTGTTTACGATTTCGGTATGGATTTAGAGCTAGTTACCCTGAAGTTAATGGGTTCGTTTACATGTCATTAATGCACACAGTGATTTTCACGTTAAGAAGTTAAAAAAAAAAACAGATGGTGGGAAAGTGGTCATAATTCAGGCACTTCATGACCACTCAAAACAAATTTCAGGCAAATTTGTGTTTTTTTTTCCCCAACCCTTCACTTCTTGTTTCTCCCTTTTTGTCATTTTTTTTTAATTGAAAAATAAAAAAAAATGGTTGCGCTAACCATCATGACAGTCGAAAGACAAGCCCTGCCTATAAAATAATGTCGGTGGACACTGCATGGATTCAGAAGGATGTGCTCTCATATTTCAAATACTAGACGTTTTTATGTCCGCGTTCTTTACTGCAACGTTCAAAGGGACAGTTAACTAGCCATTAGCAAAGTGTTTCTGCTGTAGGAATTTTACCCGTGGAATTGAAACTTTTTTTTAAAAAGCCATTCTATGTGAAGCGTGTGACTGAAATAAAATCAGTGAAGTATTCTTTCATGCCTCCTATATCCTTCTATACTTCCGGCGAGCGGATCTTTAAGATCTCAGCATTATGGCTGGAAGACGAAAATAGAGAGGGGNGGGGGGGGGGGGAAGAAGTTTGTCTCTTTACTCATCTCTGGCAACACAAGTTCTGTTCACGTTTGTATTGGTGGTGGAAATTCGGGCACAGGGCAAGAAATGGCCAGGGAACGGTGCAATCTGGAGGTGGGGAAGATGTGAAATATTAAACAAAAAATGAAACTAGGATTTTTATTTAGTCCTTAGAGAAACTGTTTTGCGATGCTATGCATACGTCTCACTTATAATATTGATAAACATAGCAGGGTATACAATACACATATAAATTTGCAACATATTAGGATGAAGTTCCACGAAAATATTATAACCTAATGTAACTAGGGTAGATCTAACCATGGGAAGAGAGTTGCCTTTATCTTAATTTTGGCAAACCAGTGCTGTTAACGTTAGTAAGAGGCATTCATAGGTTAGCTGTGGAAACACGTAGACGGACGACACAAGATGGCTAAAGGAATCCTTTGTGAGGGTGTGTTTCCATGGTGGGATCGCGGACAGTGTGGTTTGATTATGAGGTCAAGGACAAAGTTCTGTGAAAATTTCCCTAACGTAACTAAGTCAGACCGACCGGTAACCATGCGAAGTTGGTTTCCATGTCATGATCTGTACCGAAGACATTACAACAAACAGGCACACAACATAATGGATGCTATAAATGTAGTATCCAGTAAAAAATAGCAAACGTCCATTCTCTCTCTTTCTCTCTCTCTCTCTCTCCCTCTCTCTCCCTCTCTCTCTCTCTCTCCCTCCCCCCTTCTCTCTCAATTTTTCAACTGAAGCTAATTAAATTTCATACGACTGAGTGGAAGACGACTGACGAAAGAGTGACAGATCTGGTCTTAGCAGACCACTTCCCCCCTCCCTCAAACTTCCATAAAATTAACTAACATTTTTGGGAAGCGTGTCAACTTAATGCCTCAGTGCATTATTTTGTCTATAACTCAGCAGAGATAAATAAGTTTCGATATATTCTAAATCACATAAATATATATTCTTTATCGTGAATATTTGACTTCATTTTAGGGGAGGAGAGGGTGTGAGGTGGAGAGAGAAGGTGGATGAGAGAGGGAAAAGGGTTACAATCTTTCATTTTACTCGCCAAAAGGGCCATACATGCCCCCTAAAACAAGCCAGCATGGGAACATGTGTTTGTCCAGCTCTTGATTGCTTCAAACAATGTGATGGATGCCAGGTTCTGACATGCCAGGGATGTTTTCGGGTCCTGCACTCACCTTCTTCGCTTAAGAATACCATCCATCACAGTGCCCTCGGCATCCTGTATGCCTTCTCCAGTACCGTCCCCCTCAGCCCTCAGGCTCTCAGCCCCTCAGCCTCCTCCCTGTTGTAGTATCATAGGGTGGAGCTAATTATTTTCAGGTGAACCAAGTCTCGCTTATTGCGTTTATGTACTGGTACTTGAATGATACATAGTCTGTTGCTGTTGCAGCTGCTGTCGGTTTTACTGGTGCTGCTCTGCTGCTGCTGCTGCTGCTGCTGTTGATGCTGCTGCTGCTGCTGCTTATGCTGCTCCCGCTTGAGGGTAGCACTTCTAGATATTAGGAGTTCGATATCTCCCCAACTGAATAAATGAGTTGATGTGGCCAAGAATGGTGGGACTTTTATAAATAATACCTGTAGGATTGTCTGTTATCATCGTTTACCTTAGTGTCGGACTCAATGGTCACAGGGGCCGATGCGTACCGGAAACTTCCCTCCTTCCTTCCTGCCTTCCTTCCTTCCTTCCTTCCTTCCTTGCTTCCTTCCCTCCTTCTTTCCTTTCTTCCTTCCCTCTCTCCCTCCCTTCCGTCCTTCTTTCTCTCTCTATTTTTCTCCCTTTTTTTTATTCCCTTCGTCATTCGTTTATTCATTTCTTTCCACCCTCTCCAATTATCATGGTAAACTTTATATTGCATGTTTCTACGGACAAGAGCCTAAATAATCTGTTTGGACTTGAATTTGTTTCAGTAGCTGTTAAGAAGGATTCAAATTTAACCCGAAAGCGCTATGCAAGGACCTCACGAAGAATAATGCTAATGTGATAATGGAATTCTTTCCTGCTGGGTTTTTCTCTGTCTCTCTTTCTCTCTCCTCTCTGTCTCTGTGTGTGTTGTGTGTGTGTGTGTGTGTGTGTGTGTGTGTGTGTGTGTGTGTGTGAGTGTGTGTGTGTGTGTCTGTGTGTCTGTGTGTATCTGTGTGTGTGTGTGTATGTGTGCGTGTGTGTTTGTGTCTGTGTGTGTGTGTTTTGTGTCTGTGTGTGTATGTGTGTGTGTGCGTGTGTGTGTGTGTGTGTCTGTGTGTGTCATTGTGTCTGTGTGTGTGCGTGTGTGTGTGTGTGTGTGTGTGTGTGTGTGTGTGTGTGTGTGTGTGTGTGTGTCTGTGTGTCTGTGTGTGTATGTGTTTGTATTCTTTCTTTTTTGCTTGTTCCTCGGGCGTTTCCCTTCCCCTCCCCTTCTCTCTTTCATTCTTTCGGTCGATCTCGTCTTTCTCCTGTTCTTATTTTCCTCATTAGTGCCCCGTATCGTTTTACACCCATATCTACATTCTCTCTTGCAGGCCGGGGTAAGAATCGCAATGTTAGGTACGCCTGTACGTAGTTACACGATATTCGCGAATCTGGATCAGATTCCGAGCAGGAGAGGCTAGGGTTTTGCTGGTTTGCTTTTTTTCTAAGTGGGATGAGGTGCGGAAGGATGGGGTTGGNGGGGGGGGGGGGGAGGAGAATGTTCCGGTGGGTTGTTGTTTCTTCCTTTCCTCCGTCATGTTTACATATTCATTTTCAGCGGGATTAACTTATGTTACTTAGTGTGTCTAAATTTGGTTTTTAAAAAACTGGCTTTTTTTTTTTTGGGGGGGGGGGNNTTTTTTTTTGGGGGGGGGGGGTTGTGTGACCCCAAATTGGCCCATTTTGACTATGAATTTGGCCCCAGCCGTGAAATTATCTGGCAACCCTATTAGATTTTCACTGGCTATGCTCTCTAACCTCAGCTGGGAGCTGGGACTCGGACTAGCGGTCATTGAGGTCGCAATTTGCAGCTCTCACTTGCGGCAATATTAAACTCCTCTTGCGTATGACAGCTGAAATGGAAACGAATCTCAGTAAGGACACGTCTCTGATCAAAGTACCGGTTCCAAATGAGAACCGGTTCACAGGAATCGCAGAGTTAAGATTTGCAGTTACCGATTCCAGATCTGAATTGTACCCAGACTACTGATTACTAGAGATAGAAAGCAAAACCCATATGACTAGATGAAGCAAGCCACCAAAGATGGCTTGATTAGCCCTTCATGTACTGACAGCATCAGGCAAATTACTGTCAGCTGTGATGTCGTAAACTGACATGAGAATTAACATAACGAGCTTTACATGACATACCGAAGTGCTTCAGGTAGATTCTTATCTCTCAGAAAGACATATATATATAACCTATGCTACCCACTGACGATAGTGAAGAATGGCGTGCGTGGCTTTTGAGTTTTGGGTACACAAAGGTGTTTGGTGCTTGGTCTCCGCTTTCGGAGAAAAGCGGGAGTTTGTGCAGCTTTATTAATGGCATGAAAATAGTTCAATAAATTAGTAGGTGATTAAAGTTTAGAGTCAACCTAAACTGGAAAGTCGTCTTGCTCTCCACATTCGTCTAAGTCAAATTTTGATGTTTGAGTTGTTTATAATACAATGATCTTCCATTTAGCTTCTATTGCCCATTAAAACAAACGTAGAGTTTTGACTCGTTATTATATTCCAAATTTACAAGCGAAACCACATCTGTCTCATTGTTTTACTTTTGAGCAACAGTTTGAAAGCGCTAAATAGTCTATATGGAAGATCATAGTAATATAAACAATTCAAATCATCAACAACAACAACAAAAAAGGCTAAAGCGAATGTGCATTGAACGTAACAAAAAGTGATCAGAATCTGCTTAAAACCTTGAACCTAAGAGACAGACCGGTCTGACCCACATTTTTTTTTAAAACTGAGATTTTTTTTGCACGCAGGCTAGGAGGTGACATCGTCCATCGATTTTTTTTTTTACAATGGAAGCTCTGAGCCGAATTGATACATGAGAAGCAGATCGGTCTAACCAACAACTGTTGAAAATTCTGAAGTGCACCTGCGATTTTCTCGAAAGTGAATCTGTGTGGGTTAGATCGGTCTCCATCTCAGGTATCCTAACATACCAAGGCATCAGGCAGAAGAGCTCGAGCTCATGATTGTGGCCGCTGAACTGGAAAAGTAAAGTGTTAGTGGGAGAACATAAAGGCGGCCGATTTATGTCACCTAACCACTATGCGCCCTAAGCTATAAGAATCAATCTATACAATTTCTACAACCGCACAGAGACACGGCCTACTCTCTGCGCCGATCTGCGAGATCGGTGGCAGCTTATTTTATAGGAATGAAATTTTGATTCCTACTCACCGACAGCCGCTGATCGGAGTGCCCCATCAGTGGGCCCTCACAGGATGTGTGACGTCATAGGGCTGGACTGGGGACTTTTGCAACTGAGAAGTGTGCTGAAAATATGTGTCCTTTATGTTCTACCCTCGGAAAGATCGGCGCAGAGTGAGTATGTCACCGATACGCCGAAACATATTCGGTGGCCTCTCTGTGCGGAGCCTTACTCTCTGTTCACTGATAGGCTTATTTGTTCACATGCAGAGTACACCGGACCGAGAAGATTGTGAGTGCGTGTGAGAATGTATCGGTGAGAAAGAATGGATGCGTGCACGCGCGTGAGTGCGTCCTTGGATTAGTATGTAGCAGATAATTTACTCAAACCATGTCCGAACTAAATTTAGTCTAATTTCCTTAAGTCACAGCGAATTTTTAGCAATAAACTATCACCTTTCTGGCTTTTTCTGTTGGTAATACCGAGGTACTTTGAAACCAAAGTTACCGACTTATTAGCAAAATCACCTACTCTTACTGTAGATACAAACTTCCTCTTTCTCAGTACTGTCTTTCTCATCCTCTTTCTTTCTTTCTTTCTTTCTTTTTCTTTTTTTCTTTTTTCTGTCTGTCTTTCTTTCTTTCTTTGGAGCCAACGTTGCAGTCACATTACTGCAGTCTTGAACGTAATAAAGAGATAAAACAAGATGGATGGATGGATGGCTGGAGAAGAGGTGAGTGATCTCTGTCGGATGGATGCACGAAAGTGTTGTTAACCATTCGTATGAGGGAGAGTGGGCATAGGAAAATCTATGTAGACGTAATACGCAATGTAGACAAACATCCTTCTCCCAAAGGTCTGAACTAGCACCTCCATTGTCCACGCAAGGGCGGGGATGGGGAAGGGGAAGGAGAAAGCAAGGCTCACAGGCCCAAAGAAAGGAGGAGAAAAGATAGAGAGAAAAGAAAATAATTTCGATTCTGCCTCACTCAGAATACCACTGTACAATTCTAATTACACAGAAATGTCCACTCACTTTCCTTTCCCTGACCACTTGCCCACAGTGGCTATTATCTCCTGCCAACCAGTGGCCTGGAACGCTCTCTCTCTCTTTCTCTCTCTCTCTCTCTCTTTCTTTCTCTCTCTCTCTTTCTCTCTCTCTCTCTCTTTTCTCTCTGATGACTAAACTAAGATTTCTCACTGCACCAGCCGTCTTAACAGTGATCGACTCTTCTCTGTCACAGACCTGCCGTTCCCACATAATTTTTTGATCGATATCATCAACCCTGTATTAGCCCCTATTCTTCCCTCTCCTCTTCCCCCTCTTCCCCAGCCACCATCACCCCCCTCCCTTCCACCAACATCCCTCCTTTCGTATTAATTCCTCAAATCCATATTCCCCAAACTCACCAACATCTTGTCGCTGTCCTGTTCGTCTCTTCACTCACACACACACACATTCCAGTATATTGTCTGTTACGCTCTCTACTCTTCTCTTGCACTCGCGGTCCCCTTGCCTTTCACTGTCATTCCCCGCCGACGCCTTCCCTGTTACACTCACTCCGCATACCTGTAACTTGTCTCGCGTTCTCTATCTGGCGCTCACGTCGAGTCGCACACCACCCAGACAGGAACAGTGAGTGCAATTTCATGCAACAGTTCCTTCAAGGGTGAGTACAATCAAGTGGTGTGCATCCTCTCTAACGGTGACTCTTTTGATCTCGAGTGCGCTCTGTGTGAGTAAAATAACTTTTTGTATTGCTCAATCTGAAAGTGCCGCATCATAATTATAAGTTAACAAAGTCAGCTCCGCTTACCAGCAACTTCTCGGCAGCATGGAAAAAGCTGCAATTAAAATGAGTTGCAATTATGACTTTTATACACAAACATAGCATTTTGTTGTGTGAAGAATGTGTCGGTTAAGCAGAAGCTGCTGTTATCCGGTTTGTCAGTAGGCGGAATCGACTATACTTGTGGGCAACATTGTTTAGAAATATCACCTTGATACAATAGTCATTGTTCATCACTCTTGGAAAGACAAGTAAGACATCAATTTTCTGTGGATGAGGTAAGCAACGTTCTTTTAATCCTTTAGCGTAGCAGGGGCGAACGCTGCCCAACAAGGTTATCAGTGATATTTTTCTTTCAAACTATTTTGACAGACAGACAGGCAGTCAGACAGACAGACAGACAGACAGACAGACAGACAGACAGACAGACAGACAGACGAGCGAGCGGGCAGGCAGATGGGTGGATGGATGGAAGGATGGATGGTTGGATGGATGGATGGATGGTTGGTTGGATGGATGGATGGATGGATGGATGGATGGATGGATGGATGGATGGATGGATGGATGCACGAAAACAATGTTTAACCATGTGTATAGAGGGGATGGGCATACTTTTTAATCAGACTGAATTAAACGTAAAACATGGTTCCATGTATCTGAGCTGCTGAGATTTTCGACGAAGCTTCTCGCTTTAATGGTAAGGAAAGATAGTTGTCGATTTAAGAATAACTACAGTTTAACCATCACTACTTTATTTCGCTTATTGGCATTAACCATTTAAGTTTCCATATTAAAGAAACTTGTACTCCGGTGATTCTTTACCGTAACTGAAGTCTGTTTCAGTATCTCTGTACTTCAGAGTCGAACATAGACCGCTCCCATTTATCATCAGTTAATAGTCATCTGAGCATCGCAGGCAGCTCCGGTAGTCATTACTCTCGCTTTCCGCTTTTTTCACTGTAAGAGAAATATGATTGGCTGGTAGAGTCTGTTAAATTAATCTTTATTGACTGCCACATCTTTTACTCTCGGAAGTGAATTTTGATGATGTAATCACATTACAACTGTCCTTGAACCAGCAGTGATCGTGATTGTTGACTAAAGTGCATATTGCCTGTTGTTCAGCCAATATGCACTTTGCTTTGCGATTGTTTGCATCAGTTATCTCGATTTACTTTTTGCACTTCCGGGGAGTCATTTAATTTCTGCTGTTTTATAAACGATGACTGTGATTATTAGGCATGGGCCATTTTATAACAAAACAGATTCATTATCATGCACTAAATCTGAAATACGACTCCTTTGACGCCAAAGAACACTTCGCATTTATTTGCTCGTATCCAAACACACACACACACACACACACACACACACACACACACACACACACACACACATATACACTCACACGCACACATATATATATATATTGTCAGTCTGAAGTATTGAGATTTGACAAGTTTTTTGTTTGATGTTCAATCAGTACGTTATGGTAACATGTATACACACATACCAGTATGTGGTTTGGGCTTTTTCTCAGTAAACCTTGTTCATACCTTATTCAAACTTGTTTGCGTCTAGTTTTACAAAAGCTCATGTCACTATATTTCCATGACCTCATCAAATCGTACGTAGAAACAGTTCTTTATACACGAAATATGACGTACGAGTCTGTGGCATACTTCATCTGCTTTCGGCCTTCAACGCTCCTTTTCACACTGTCAGGGTGTTGCCTCCAGAAAGTCCCCCGTCCATTGGAACTGCTGCTTATACTACAGCTCCAGAATTTTGTGGTTAATCGCGCTCCCTTAAGCCATGGTGCACTTCTGAGTTGTGCGTACGCGGGACATGACGTTTGTAAGATGTGTTCAGGGGTTTAAAGAACCATCACGTCGGATACAACAAAGGAATACTCTAACAGAACGGGCCAGTACGTCTTAGACCTTCATGTAACAGAGGGCAAGAAAGCACATGTACCTTAAAGGCTGATGTAGCAAGAGGTTGAATAGGCGGTTTTGGATGATAGAATCTTCTGGTAGTAACTACTGTTGCCCGCGGGCTTGCAGCTATGGATATTTATACGTAGTCTGTGAGTTCCATCGTGTTCGATGAATGTCCGTAATCGCCAAGCTTGTCTTGACATGCAGGTGTAGTCAAGCCAGCTTCCTCTAGGAGTTCTTTTCGGGTAGAGTACACACAGCGGAAAGATCAATCAATTATGAATATTTAATGATCAGATCATTCTGTGACCAGCATTAATTTGTAAATGAAATCCCATGGGCGTCATCTGAGGAAGGAAGGCCACTCTTGTCGGGCCTTGGATTCTTCACCTAACCATTTTCCCTTGTACCACCTTCTTTGAAAGGAATCGATTAAGCTGAATGAAAAGAAGAAAGGGTGTGAGACATTTGTAGCTTTCTAATTTTATGGACACTTTGTTACGAGTACTTCCGTGAAACCCAGGTTTGTTTAGCTCATGGTCTCGTGTTTGCCGAATAAGAAAACTCGGAAACTTATAAACTAAAACCACTTTGAATAAAATGAATGGATCTGCAATGGATCTGATCAGGAATAGAACTAATGCAATTTAGCACAGTTTTCAACATGTAAATGAATATGAACACAAATTACTTCGTAGGGGGTGATGGAGAATAAAGTTTTTTATAAAGCAAACAAATTTAGAGTTAGGTTTCAGTGCTTAAAAAAAATATAGATCTAAGTTTATTTGCCCGGTAAGCTTGAAAGTGACAAGTACAACAATTTTATTATATCTTTTCACGAATGTACGCTACTGTTTATTGCTATAGCAACAAGGCTCATTTTCATGCAAACTACCTTTTTAACCGGAACAATGTTGTGGCCCCTTATTATGACAAGAACGTAAGTATACATAGTCTATATCAAAGAAAAAATCATGGAAAAGACAAAAGCAAAGAATGTAATCACTGGACTGGAAACTGCCCCAAGACAACTCAGCAGCCTGCCACGTGACTATCACTGGGGGTCGTTTGATGATGTGAGTATTAAAGTTCTTTCTATTCTCTACTGTCCTTACTGTAATATGTGAAGGTGCATAGCGAACAGGAGGCCATTCAGGAGAAACCATGAGTAGTTCTTATAAACTGAAGATTGTCAAAGTCTGGGTTTGTGGGTTCGATTCCAAATTGGGCAGTTTACGTTTTTCCTTGAAGAAATCTTTAGTTTTTTATTTCGCCACTCGACACAGTATCTGACTTTTGAGCCCCGGGGGGAGGGGGGGGTGAGGGGGATGGGACGTAGGCACTGCACCGCAGCGACTAACAATGACATTTGTTGTGAATTTGATTTTTATGTGCGGCAGTATTGCAGGTCTCGCGTGCCTTGTCATCATGTGTGTATTATTATGAATGAAATATATAATAACACTGTATGGCTTTGTGAAACGGATTCCCTTCAAGATTACACTTTAGGTGAACTTTGTGCCATGACATCTTTTTAAAGCGGCCCCCTCCCACAACAAAATAATCACCAGGTTTGATTGTTCATGTAAGTCTCCTCGTGGCAGAGATATGCGCTCTACTGAGTGTCCCTCTAATGGTAGGAATGACCTTTTGCTGAACCTTGCACGATTAGCTTATGCATCAGCTCACTATAATAATAATTATATTGTCGCGGCCTAGGTTTCGAATTATGCAAATATCCGGACTCTTAGACACTGTGTCGGTACTTACTGTAATTCCCGCGAGTACTGAATTATACACCAAAGAGGATGTGTTAATACTGTGACTAACCCTCAAAGTCGTGATCTGCATTGATACCTTGGGACAACATAAAAGAAAATCGTCACGCTCATTCTATATTCGCCTAAGTTTTTTTTGGNTATTGCTATGATCTTCCATTTAGCTTCTCTTTCTCTATTAAAACAATGTAGAATTTTAACTAGTTGGGTATTATATCTCAAATTTACAACCCAAACCACATCTGCCTCATTGTTTGTTTGGAGCTACAGTTTGAGAGCGTAAAATCGTCATGCTCATTCCATATTTGCTTAAACTAAGTCGTTTTGTTTTTTTTTTTGGTCGAAGTTTGGAGAAATTTAGCGCTTCAGCTCTAAGCAAAACAGTGAGGCAGATGTAGTTTAGCTTGTAAAATTGGGATATAAAGAGAGTCATCCTTCTATATTTGTTTTAAATATAGAAAAGAAGAAAAATGAAAGATCGTAGTTATGTAACCAACTCAAATCATCAAATAACAAAAAAAAAGCCTAGGCGAATGTGGAATAAATGTGACGAAATTAGAGCCAAACTGGATGTGGTGATTACTTGAGCAATACGACCACCTGTTTAGGAGACTGTTTTTCGTGAAAGACCGCTCACATTTCCTCCACGTTTAAACTCTACACAGCAATCACCTGCCTAACACGACTGCGACTTCCCTTTCTCATTTCCCAAATATCCTTCTTTTACTTCTTCTTTTTCTTCTTCATCATCATTATCTTCTTCTTTCTCCTCTTCTTCTTCGTCTCCTTTGTCTTCCTCTCGTTCTTCTCGTTCTTCTTCTTGTTTTTTTTTTCTTCCTCCTTCTTCTCCTTTTTCTTCTTCTTCTTCATCATCATCATTATCTTCTTCTTTTTCCGCTTCTTCTTCCTCTCCTTTGTTTTCCTCTCGGTCTTCTTGGTTTTTTTTTCTACCTCCTTCTTCTCCTTCTTCTTCGTCTTCTTCTCCTTCTTCTTCGTCTTCTTCTTCTTCTTCTTCTCCTTCTTCTCCTCCTTCTTTTTCTTCTCCTTCTTCTTTTTCTCCTTCTCCTTCTTCTTTTTCTCCCCCTCTCTTCCCCCTCCTCCTCCTACTTCTTCTTCTTCTCCTCCTCCTCCTTCTCGTCCTTTTTCTTCTCCTCGACTTCCTCCTCCTGCTCTTCCCTTCTTCCTCTTCTTCCTCTTCTTCTGCATTCGATGAAATCAACCATGCTAAAAGCTCAATCCAGCATGAGTCGTACATAGGGACTGTCGGCAAGAGGTCGTCGCCACCCTATAGGCCTATAGTTTGCTTTCCAACGGCGCTCCATAAGGCCAGATCCCATAACCTCTGCGTGGCATAGGTGGGACAGTTCTGTGGTCGTATGCATAATCCTTACGTTAGTTAATGTATTGCGGTAACCACGGGCAATTCCCAAAACATTAGTAGTGTTCACCGTAGTTAACACAATACGTTAATTAACGCAAAAATTATACATACAGCAATTGATGTTCTGTGATCTATCACCTCCGTGGACGCCGTATAAACCATAGGGGAAAAACACTACTAGGCGACAGTCAGCTGGCTCATCTGAAACCTCGTAAGAGTTATTCAGTGCTTTACCGTTCAACAATAGGACTAAAAAGGCTTTCTTTCTAGTTTAAGTAATACATTTTGTATCCTTAAAAGTGCTATGCAGCAATAGCAAGCCTGCGACAAAGACATCATTGAGAACTTGGGCATTAATGATAGGATATCCTACCATCCTAAGAATTACATTTGAGAACTTGGGCGTTAACGATGGGATCTCTTACCATCGTGAGAATTACATCGTCAGTGCGCAGATTCTCATTTAATTAACTCTACATGTTGAACGCCACCAAGGATGCATCCAGCATAATGCAGTATCGAAATTCTTACGATGGTAAGAGATCTTATCGTTTACGCGCAAGCTCTCTGATAACTTGAAAATTAGAGGGAAAAGATTTTTTTAGATATCTTTACAAACATAAATATCCTGTGTAAGGTGACCATCTATCTGGGCCGACTGCTTTTCGAAGGAAGGAACGAAAGATAGTCACCATTATATACAGGTTCTACCTTATTAAGAGTGGAACCTGACCTGTCGATTAGCTCTGCCCTGCTGTTTGTGACACTGACTTCCCCTGAAAAGAGGGGTCGTCTATCAGTAATTACCCACGCTCACTTTTCAAGAGTTCCGACCCCGCCCCCCTCCCGCCCAAGTAGTGAGATGAGTGGTTCGGGGTGTCGCCGCAGGATGAAATTTCAAGGACGAAGAGAGAGAGAGAGAGAGAGAGAGAGAGAGAGAGAGGAAGGGAGGGGGAGAGGAAGGGAGGGAGAGAGAGAGAGAGAGAGAGAGTGAGACCAAGACAGAGAGACAGAGACAGAGTCGGGGGAAAGGAAAAGGAGAGAGAGAGGAAGAGCCAGAAGGTGGGATGATGATAGGAGCAAAAGGAGAACAAGAATGAAACAAGATGGAAAGCGAATGTTGTGTGTGTTGGACGGAAGGTGAGAGGATAGTGGCCGAGCAGAGCGGATTTGGATAGGGGAGTGGTTGGCGAAGGGTAGGGGAAGGAGTGGAGGGGGGGGAGTGGGGTGGAGGCATTTACTTCACTCCGAACTGCAAGATGTTTCTCCGCAGTGTAGGCATTTCGTTCATTCCTCGTCATCTCCCCTCCCCATGCCCTATCCCCCATCCCCATTTTTTTTTTATAGGCCACCGCCATCTATTTCCCTTTACATTTGTTTCAAGCTTCACTAAAAGAGATGTAGAATTGCTGAACTTGAACCTTCTCTTCCCACCACCATTTGTTTACTTTTCGAACGATACCAGCTATGCCCATTCCTTTCTCCCTTCCAATTCTTTTCCTCTTCTGGATGTACGTAGGAGTAAATTGTAAATGACCCCCAAATCATCACAATAAATGTCAATGTCAACAAATTAGAGCCAAATAGCATTGACCAAATCGAGTTCTATTTTCAGCTTTTTGATTATGGCTGCTTTTCACTCATGGCTCCATGAATATTTTAAAGTTTCTCGGGTGGTTGACAGAGACAAAAGCGGCTGCATTGTGCTCGCAAAAGACCAGACACGGAGCAGTTGTATTACATTAAAACACATTTTCACTTAAACAACAATACAGTTGTTACTCAACAGTATGTTTAAGACTAACACACAAAACAACATGTCCATGTGAAAGCAACCATTGGACCGCAACTGCTCTAATAATACCCTCACTTAGAATGACATTAATATAATATGAATTATACTGATATTATTATTATTATTATTACCACATAAACAACATTAGCATCACTATCTCTTCCACTACAAAGCCTAACACCATCACAACCACCATAATCATCACTATCACTTGGTGTGAGTGGGGGTTAAGTGGATGGGTATGTGTGCTTTGTGTGTGTGTGTGTGTGTGTGTGTTTGTGGATGTGTGTGCATGTGTGTGTGTGTGTGTGTGTGAATGTGTGTGTGTGTGTGNTGTGTGTGTGTGTGTTTGTGGATGTGTGTGCATGTGTGTGTGTGTGTGTGTGTGTGTGTGTGTGTGTGTGTGTGTGTGTGTGTGTGTGTGTGTATGTGTGTGTGTGTGTGTGTGTGAATGAAAGTGGACCCTATCTTTTACACTGCTCGCTCCATACCATCAACACCGCAGTCATTACCATCTCACCATCAATAACAGCGGCAGTGTAAAATCACTATCTATACAATTACGGCAATGTCACCATCGTCATTACTGTCAGACAACACTACAATCATGGGAACTATAGTGGTGTAGATAATACAAAATGTTCATACAGGTGGTAGTGATTATCAAGCTTGGACCGTATTGGCTGGTATGGAATAATTATGTCTGGATATAAAGGTTCAAAAAAATCATGTTCGCTGTGTTTGTCTGAACCAGGAGGTGTCCTTCTTAACTGACCTTACCCAAGGGATGAGCTATGTAATAATTTTAATATCACCATCACTACCACAACTTCTGTTTTGGAATATAATTGGTCTGAAACAATTGCTAGACGGAGGAATCTTCCTCTGAAGAGCTCCTGTTGCCTCGCTCTCCGAATAAGAGAGTTTCTTGTCTACAGATTAGCTATATTTATTATGATTAGGGAGGAAGGAAGGGAGGAAAGAAAGAAAGAAAGAAAGGAGGAAGAGATATATACAAAGACAGAGAGAGAGAGAGAGAGAGAGAGAGAGAGAGAGAGAGAGAGAAAGAGAGAGAGAGAGAGAGAGAGAGAGAAAATAGTTGCGTGTGCGAATACAGTGTAACAGATCTCAGCAGCATAGAAAACTCGGTCGTTCACTGCTCATAAAAACATTTATTATAACTTTCTTGCTGCTATTTTTACACATTGTCTTTTGGTTGCCCTAAATGTTTCTGTGATCACTCTATCTTATTATCCTCTCTTTCCTCGCTTGTATCCTACACTATTGGTTAGATGAAGTCTTCATAAAGTATTTGGCATGAGATATAGGTTAAAAATTAAGTCTTCATTTGACATGAGATGTAGGATAAAAATTAAGTCTTCATGAAGTATTTGACATAAGATGTAGGTTAAAAATTAAGTCTTCATGAAGTATTTGACATAAGATATAGGTTAAAAATTAAGTCTTCATGAAGTATTTGACATGAGATGTAGGTTAAAAATTAAGTCTTCATGAAGTATATGACATGAGATGTAGGTTAAAAATTAAGTCTTCGTGAAGTATATGACATGAGATGTAGGATAAAAATTAAGTCTTCATGAAGTATATGACATGAGATGTAGGTTAAAAATTAAGTCTTCATGAAGTATTTGACATGAGATGTAGGTTAAAAATTAAGTCTTCATGAAGTATATGACATGAGATGAAGGATAAAACTAACCATGTCAAGTCCAGCAGATTTCTGTAACTTTCGCTGTTAGGCAGAATTTCACAATAGTTTTGATACCACCACCACCACCACCACCATCATCACTGCCTTCATCACCACTTCTGTTGTTAGTGAATACAATCTGTGGATTCCGTCACCATAACCACTCATTGCGCACCACCATTATTATTGTCATGACCATTGCAGCGACAACAAAATATCGCAATGGTATCACAATCTATACATTTACAACGGCAAACCAACACCATCAAGAACAGCAGTGTCACCACCACCATTACCATCCCCAAGCAAAAAGAGCAGCAACAACGACAACGACAACAACGACAACAACAGCAGGGGCAGCAGCAGCAGCAACAACAACAACAACAACAACAACAACAGAAGCCTAAAGGCTGAAGCCTCATCGGGACAGGCCACCCAGTCAAATACCGCACGCAGCCAAGGCCAACTCAACGATAACGAAGCCCATCCATTGTCACAGTTGCGCCATAACGTTAACCAAGTACCACCGCTGGACCCCCGCGTTACTTAACTTCGGCAGCCGCCGGCAGTAATGGCCTCCATAGCACCATCTCGCAACTTCCCATCAATTATACACCGCTAATTGCATTATTTAACCACTCTTCCTGAACCAGACCGATAAACGTCGCTAATGGGATAAAGTGCGCCATTTATATGCGACATTTGCATTCCAAATGCAAATTAATAATTACCAGGAAAGACCGAGCATTTAACATCAAACTGGAACCCTTTCGGTGTAGGAAACTTTTTGGTGCTTAGAAAACATGAAGACTCATTGGTTATACAAACTGCTAAAACGTGTAAACAATGTTTCATACAAAAAAAAAAAAGAAGAAAAATATAGTGTGTTGGTATCCAGCGTAAAATATAAAATAGTCCCGAGTTTTGTGTTGTATATGATTAGTTAATCTTGATGAAGGGTTGGCACAAAACTTAGAATAGACAGATACATATCGGTTCATCCATCTCATTTCCGAAATGCTTGTCATTTTCTGCTTATGTGGGAGAAACCTAAATTAAACCATATTTATAGAAAATGTAGCTTATGTAATGATATATAGAGGATGAGTTCCATTGTCTGATAGTATGTCCATGGTTTAAGGAATTTAGGAAAAAAAACTACTCCCAGGGTATTTAAAAGTTTAACCAAATATGTTTAGATTAGTAAAATATTTTAAAAGTGAATGGAGTGAAGACATACGAAGACTGAGTAATTTATGTTTCGGAATACTGAAGAAATATAATTCAGAAAGTTGAGCCAAAACGGGCACCCTCTGTTAAAGAATTGTAGAAGTTGNGGGGGGGGGGGGGGGGGGGGGGGGTGACAAGCAGAGAGTGTAGTTTCAGAGAGTGAGTGATTACAGCATGATGCAGTAATGTCGTGATTTGTGTGCCAGTTTTACTCTCGAAAGTAGGTAGACGAGAGACTGGTAGATGAGGGGCAGTAGTGTGCATGACGGTATATGTCTTGGCAGTGGATTGTACTCATGTAATATTGTATTGTGATGCATTATGTTGGCCTATGGCCTCATAAAACCTTTGAACTTGAACGTGGACTATGAAGTTTTACATAGCCTGAAATATACAGTGCGTGTGTGTGAGTCTTTATGTGTGTGTGTGGATTTGCAATGTGTATGTCTGTAAAAGTGTATGCTGCTGCTGCTGCTGATGATGATGATGATGATGAAACGTTTAGAAGTAATTTTCGGTCTTATTTCTTAAGTAGATTTTTAATAAATCCTTTGAATTTAGGTTGAGCTTTTAAATTTTCTCAGTTTTAAAAGATGATGATGATGATGATGATGATGATGACGATGATGATGATAATGATAAAGATAATGATAATATTTACTATTATAATTATTATTATTGTATCAAGTCCAACAGATTTCCACCATTCACTCTGTTTTCGAATGCTTACAGCCATTAAACGGTGGTCTATCTCTGAATCGATAACTGACTGCTTTTATTTATGAACTGTACTGCAACAACAAGACTGGTGTCACAAACATTTTTTATATCCTGCCGACGTATCTCATTATAAAAAGGCCATTCTAATGGTCTTGAAAATATCCAAACGCCTCTCGGGTTACCCCGAGATCCTAAACACAACACTCCAGCTGTAAAGGGAGAATGAGAATAGACGATGTAAGGATTACGGAAGAAGGGACGGTGTTTCGATGTAAAATGGGTAATATAATCTAACGTGGCTTGTGGTGCTTTCTGGACTCCATTTAGTTGAATTTATTGTATTATTTGTTGTCTTATGGAGTTCTCTTTTACCCTCATCTCACATTTTGCCTCGTCGGTATAATATGTTTTCTCCCAGGGTTAATATCATATTTTCTGCCTCACTGTATTAATCTTGAGAGAAAACACAACGAAGTCGAGTCGATATTGAGATGTTCTCGCTATAGAAATTTTGTCGAACAGAATCTTCCTCTGTCGAGCTTTCATTACAAGGAAGTGAATTAAACTTTCATGAAATGTGTCTCATGCTTGTTCTTGTATTCTCCAGCAATGGAGAGACAATCTAGAGTTTTCATTTGATCATTAAATTTTTGTGACAGTTAGAGATGGGTAATTCCCTTAACATATAGTGTACGAGCATTTTCTTCTGGATCAGTCATTGACTGGCTTGCACAGTACAGCTTAAGATGAAAAACACATTCGAAAGACACAGGTTTGGCACGCTTGTGCTTTTTTGTGCTCCTTTCTACAACAGAGTTGAGGAGCTCTGCACTTATCCTCTATCCCACTCCACCCCCTCCCCTCTTCCCACCCCGACTTCCCTATGGTTAGTATCACTTTACTGGAAAATCCAGCTTGCAGCCGGAATAATTCACGAACGGCCTTGACATTGTACGTTATCAATAGTATCCTTAGGGAAGTCAGACAAGAGCAACAATATTATGGTCTTCACGCTGCCTATTATATTTTCAAGAAGCGCGCGATTTTTCTTTAAACACATGTTATTTTGTTTGTTATATTTCTTAAAGTCAAAGTTCCACTAGTCTGGGTGATATGTGGTTTTCCCCTACAATCTGACGAAGTCTATTTGCTTTCGTTATTCCTCTGAGACCACACGTGTCTATATCAGAGTGATATTAGAGGAGAGGAAACTAGGGTGATTTTTTGGTCAATTTTTTTTTTTTTTGCATCACACTGATAGTGCTAACATCCCTTGGTTCTCCAGATATTAGCCGCTCACAGTAAAACCAGGTAATTTGTCTTTGAAGTAAGTCGAGATAGTTGGTTTTTCACTCTTGAGTTACCGATTCAATGACCAGAGACATTTTTTTATTTTTTTTTTGTCAGTAGCAGAGTCACTCGTGAATGGGCCGGTAGCTGAGTCAACCGTAAACTTTGGAAGTCTCTTAAACCTAATATTTTTATATGAGGGCATAGTAATTATTTCACGAAATCCTCTTTCTTTCGAATGTATACAGGCTTTTCTGTTTTCATGAGTTTCACATGGCCCATTAAGAAAATAATGGTCCACTACTCAAATTTTTCTGGATTACCAAGTTTAGTAACCTTTGGTCTATTCATCTTGTAGTATATATCTCATTTTATTTCCCTGAGGTTAAGACCTCATCAGCAAAGCCAAAACAAAAAAGAAAAAAAACATCTCTTCTTCTTTCCGACCCAAATATAATCCTTAGAGAATACATTCTCTCTCTTCTCTCTCTCTCTCTCTCTCGCACACACACACACTCTCTCTCTCTCTCACACACACACACACACACACACTCTCTCTCTCTCTCTCTCTCTCTCTCTCTCTCTCTCTCTCTCTCTCTCTCTTTCTGTGTGTGTGTCTGTCTTCCTCCAAATGTCAAACAACAAAGAAAGAAAAAATAATATAGATCTATATTCAATTTGTCGGGACGTCTCCGTCTTCATGTGTTCGGTAATTACCATTTACATTGTAAGTACTTTTACATTTACTTTCGTGAATACCAGCACCGCCGTCTCCTTTGCAGTCCCTGTTGTTTTGTGGTTTGGGACACCACTATGTCTGACCGGTCAACACAAGCTAGCAGAAGTTTCAACCGATGCCGTATTCACTGAAGCTTGATGCCCTCTCTTGTGAAATTATTATTTCATCCAATGACAATGCAGTAATGTCTTCCCAGCATACTTGTATGTTAACGATGGCTAGTCTAGCCTAGAGGCTACCAGTACCTCGGCAACGATTTCGATCCTTGAGGTTATTAGAACCTATTGGTTTTTTTTTCTTCTTCTTCTTTTGGCCCTATAAACATTTTGTGTTTCTATACAAATGCCACTGTGATTTCGGGAAATTTCCTCCATGGAGGTTAAAGTACTTCTTTTACCCGTTCTTTTAAGTGGAAGATAGAGAGGTGGGTTAACGCCCAAAACTTTGCACAAATCCCTATTCAAAAAAGATCCCCAATTTTTAATTTCGCTGGTTTTGACCGCGTGCGAATACATAAGCCTACAGACATTATTTTTTTTTAATCTAGAAGGCTTAAATTGTACCTGCAACTTAAAAAGTGGATGCTTTATTTAGATCACATATCATTTTTCATATTTCTACACCCTGACACTGGTTGGCAGGGCCCACCAAAAAAGGGGATTTTATTATTTATTAGCGGATTAACTGGGTTGTACAAAATCAGTGATTTGCCCCTCTTATAGGTGCTAAGAACCTTGACATTTTATCAAGCTTACATTATTCTCATTCAAAAAAGAGCGTGTTTGTCAAGAGCGTTTAACTGAGTTATGCGCGCGTCTCATAACGAGATGGGAAGTGATCATGTGATAGGGAGCTCCATGTCGACAACGTTAACAAGATGTGGTCTCTAAAGTGAAGAAAAAAGAGATATACAAAACCTGTCTGGTAATAAAAAGAAACAACAACAAAAAATGAGATAGTAATGACACGAGAAATTACTGAACTGGGACAGTCCAGTTTGATTCTTGAGAACCTTTCATAACGGCCTTGACATTCCACTCCATTCGCTGGAAGTTATCTGGAATTTAGATCTCGTACTCTTCATAATATTAGGACCTGCATTTCCAATAAGTAGCGAAATTAGTTGTCTTGTTACACAATAACATTTCTTTGCTCTAACTTCAAAGGTCAAATTCCGACTTAACCGGGTAAACACATTTTTCCCCATAAACTGACGAAGTCTAATAATTGCATGCTGTCGTAACCATCTTTTCCTTATTTACTGCCTTTACTGCACTTGATTCACTTTCGCCAGTTCTTCTTTGCATTTTGTTTTCTCTGCAAATGGTCTCGGGTTCCAAGGAAAACAAACAGAGCTAGAAGTTTGGATTGTCAAAACATGAAGTAACTAATGGGTCTTGCCCACGCATGTCTCTCAGGGAACAAAACTGCTGAGTGTTTAGTGCGTTCGCAAAAGAGTTTTGACGTTGATGAAGAAGAATGAAGTCAGTATGTACACAAGAGAATAATGTTTGCGCATATATACGTGCTCGCGTGCATTGTTATCGGCCAGCAATACTTAATAAATGTATCTCTCCATTTGTGCCGGTAGACTGGTTCATGGTTGAAAACAAATAAATATGTCAAAATGGCCGATTCTAGTTTTCGCCTAAAATGAGTCATCTGTTTGCCAAGCGGGGTGGAAGTGACAGCAATAATGGTCACGTGGATATTATGTTAATGGAAAGTCATGTTGAACACACTTTAACAAAATCTCGCTGCAAATCAACTTGGGGTGACAGTGCACGTGACTGGTGTCACAGTAAGAAAAGTAATTAGAAAGCAAAATACCAGTCAGGCAAGCATAAGAGTTTTTCCGTTGATAAGTAGCCGCCTTATGCATTAAATAATGACTGATTCGATTATAGACCAGCCGATAAGACGAGGTCAAGCTGAGCCAAACTCAACTGACCATCACGATCAAAAGAGAGTGTAAAGTTTAGGATTAGTAACTATGGAATTTCGACTCCTCGTATTAGCCAGATCAGTGCGTGCGTTCAACCATAATACATTAATTTAATCGGACAGTTAATGAATTAGGGAGCTAACTTGTAGATTCCAGACAAGGTAAGAGACGGCAAAGTTTGTTTGAAGCAGGCAGACTTCTAGCCTCTTGGGCGATGATCTGGAAGTCGTATCATACCGTATCGGAAACGGTGGTATCAGCCTCGTCCCGATTATCAATGAGAAAGAGGGGACGGTTGAAAAGCTCTGGTGCCATGACGTGCCGTGCATTGACCAAGAATACGAAATCCACAAAAGCGAAGTGGTGTCACTGACAGACACCATCTATGTCTCCATATCATGAACCGACATTGTTTGTTCTCAGACGTGTCTATGGCAGCCGTGTTTGTTGACTGCGTGTTGCTACATGATTATCGTTGCGTTTTGAGAGCATGCGTCTCCTGCATGTGAAAGACCTTTCGCGACATCTGTAGACTTTTTCATTCTTGATCTTGACCGAGAGTTTCACAGTGGTATTTTTCATTTCTGATCAAACTCATACAATTCACAGTAGGCAGTTCAAGAGCCTTAATACCTCATCACCTCCCTTCTTCATTGCAACAGTTTTGGTGATTTTTCCCGTTCCAATATTCTTACAGTAAGACACAAAAAGTCCCAAAACGATTATAACGTTGCACTTTTCCCGCACTCGACTTGAGCTCGTGGGCCTCCTTACACTCTCCCTTTTCCTGATTTGATGAAGAGCTGCAAGTTGCCAATTACGGTGCCTGATGTTAGGTTTTGGCACTATAGTGTTTTTTCTTCTTTGGGCCCTATAAATGAAATGTGTTATTCTACAAACTTTACTGTGATTTCGAACCTTTTCAACCATGGAAGTTAAAGTTCTTCTATTGACCTATCTCTTGATGAGAAGGTGAAGAGAAGGAGGGGTGGG
>JAWQUT010000345.1:258184-274403 GCA_033807755.1 Ellobium chinense | reverse complement strand
GTGCGTGCGTGTGTGTGTGTGTGTGTCTGTCTGTCTGTCTGTCTGTCTGTCTGTCTGTCTCTGTCTGTCTGTCTGTATATGTATGCTATGGTTATATCATGGAAGACACGAGCTGGTCAGGACTAATCAGCGGAAGACAATTCCGCTGATCCCCCGTTGACCTGCTCTATTGTTGAGCCTATACACAACAAAGGACCGGATGGTTTGAAAACCATATTATCGACGCGAGGTAAGTCCACAATTAGACGAAAATTGCTTTCTTGTTGTTGTTGTTGTGGTTGTTGTTGTTGTGGTTAGTAGTGGTCATATAATATACTGATCAGCTGGTAAACAAGGTAATAAGATTTAACTGCAGTCTGATGTTGAACTGGTTTCTGAGATGAAATGACAGCCATGGAACAATATTTTTTTAATTCTTTAATTAATTGTACTCATAAAAACTAATGGAAGTGAAGAAGGTACGAACTTATTGTACTTCATAGTTCGGAGCAGGAAGTATATGTTGACCGCAGCAGCATTGCATAACTTCTCTTTCCTCTACATCATATATGAGGGAGGTATGGGTTAACCTGAAAGACTTTCTTGTCGTTTCCCTCATTTATTCCCACGTCCTTTACATTGCTCGGGAGAATCGGAACAACTACTCATTAAATTATCATCTGCAGTGCCCGTGGAAGGGTGAGGATGCGGAGAGGGTTGTCATTGCAACTATTGATATATGAACTTCTGTTGATGTCACGGCAATATCCAAGGCATCTCCCATCTAGTGCTTGGTTCCGTTAACTGTAGGATTAAAGGCAGGAATATGGAGGAGTTAACATCTCTGGACAGTCCCTAGATATCATATGTAGAAAACCACTCAAGTGTGTTTGCTGTTTCTTAAATCTGCCCTTTTACACTGAACCATGAACAGAGTGAGAGGGTTCCTGGACATAGCCAACGTTTATTCATAAAATAAATGCTGTGGCAATATCGAAAAAAGAGGAGACGGACTTCGACATAAACTCAATCCAGTCATCGATGGGAGTGGAAGGGGTTGGTCATCTCGTTTAATCGCATTGAAGAGGATTGTATATTGAGCAGAATGTGCGTCTAAAAGCGCTGTTGATCTTCCAAAATATTGTCCGTGGTGATATATTGTCATGTCGTATATCAGTACTACTGTGAAATTTGGAGTAAAACGCGATCACAAGGCAATCTTCTCATCAGCATGGAGACACATTACTCCTAATAAAGGTATTATTCCCTGAAGTGTATGAGCTCACATACATTCTGATACTGTCATTTATAATGTCTGCAATTCCTAACAAAATGACATAGAAACTTGATGTCCTATTTTGTGAAATATAACTTTCTAGTCACATCAACATTGGCGATAATAGCAAAACGACAACAGCGTCTTTACACGTAAAGTATTGCGATTAAGGGACAAGTGCCATCAAGCGAACTGCGATCAAAACGAGTCCACTGTGATTTTTTTGGGACCTGATAGAATCCTTGGGAGTAAAGTGGAATTTTTTTCCACCTCCCTGACTTTAACGAAAGGACAAAAGTTGTCGCTATTTTTGCCAGCAGCCTGTGTTGATACTGTATTCCTTTCACCACTCACCCACTGACGCCCAGACCTGGTGCTTAACCTCGGGTGTCACTGGGTGAAAGACAACTCTGGCAAACTGGTCTGGCCGCGGTAATGATGTTTTTGTCGCTGTTGTGACCCAAAGTCGAGAGTCTTCTCGGTATGGGCTCTGAGAGGATGTCTCCGTTCATGACAAAATGCTTTTCCACAACAATGACGGGCTTTACATAACGCTGGGTCGGAGGGTTCATACTCGTGGAGCCAAGCGTTCGTGTAGACATAGCGTAATGTTCACTCTTTAAGAAAAAGAAAAAAGAGTATGCAGGAGTATGAAAACTTCCGAGAGAAATCAAAACTTATTGCCAGTACATATACAGTGTCATCCAGCGTGGCATTTGCGCAAATGGAAATCATCTATTCTCAAAGCACGGTTTTAGTATCATAAGCATGCTTTCCATATATAATATGAAATGCTGGATTGTAAAAGCGAAGAAGATCACCTTTACTGAAAATAAGAAGGATTGTGTTCTCTGTGTCACACTGTCTGTGCTGTTGGGAGCTAAGATAAATTCAGACGCACCAGCGTTGAACTTCTTGTAAGGTTATTGGCGTCTATTGATTTTCTTCTTTCGGCTCTATAAATGAAATGTGTTATCCTACAAATTCTACCGTAATTTTGAATTTTAAAAACATGCCGGCGACCAAAAAAACAAAAGATGACATCAACCCGAAGTATGGTATTAGAACTGGAAATGTTCTTTGCGTTGTTTCCAGGAAAGACAGACCATCAAAACGTCTTTGGTTTCAGTGAATGTGCGTCTTAATTTCACCGCACCGGGGCAGCGTACCACATCTCCGTGAACTCGGTGATTGTTTCCTCTGCAGAAAATAATATCGATCATCTTTATAAAACAATTCCATATCTTTTTTCATTCCCTTCCATAGAATACGTAATAATGGTTACCGTATCACCATTTGGCAGTTGTTCATGCAATATTAAATAATATTGTAATAGTAATTGATACATATATTTAGTTGGATGACAGGGAGACACTGAGAGAAAAAGTAAGAAATATAGTAAGAAATAAGGAGAGAGAAAGAGGGAGAGAGAGAGAATAAGTGAGAAAAGAGAGGGAGAGAGAGAGAGAGAGAGAGAGAGAGAGAGGGAGAGAGAGAGCGAGAGAGATTCCGTTCTCGTTAATATGAGCTATGGATAAGCTTGTGGTTGAACTTTAGTAAATCATCATTATGTGACTCTCCTTGTTGTTCCTCACACTATGTCAGTTTCTGTTTTGTATCTGATTGCCATGCCTGCGCATATACTTTGTGCACGTCTATGTACTGTTCCTCAGTTTGAGCAAATAACATTGATCTGAATCTAATCTGAATCAGGGTACAGTATATAAAAACTCTACCACATGGCTGTTAGTTACAGTATCAAAGATAGCTACTGAGATTTTTTCAGGAAGTAGGACAAGAAGAGGGGAGGATCAGAAAGGGGGCTGAGGACATGCAAACATCGTAACTTTTAAATCATTCGTAACTACACTGCCTATACTCTGACATAAGGAAAGAGCGTGCCTTGAACTTAACAAACTCGAGCAGAAACACCACGGTTGTCAGAACATGATGTATCGGTAGTTCCGACCTGATGAAATCACTCTGTCAAACATGATCTTCCAATCCTTTTTTTGTTTTCTCTCTCTCTCTCTCTTCTTTCTCTTTTATTTCTCTCTCTCTCTCTCTCTCTCTCTTTTTTTTTTCAAAGTATTTCATTGAAAATTATTTACGAAAAAGGTTTTCTGGATAATAAATTGTAATATGTACCAGTAAAGACATACTTCTAGCTATTCTTGACAACAGTGTGGTTAATTCTGTGGGAATTTATAAAGAGGAATTTTAGGGGATCAGTCTCTAGTAAATTTAGATATTCGACAGAAAATATAGGGCAAGGGAACTATTATAAATATGCAGGCGTGTTGAGTAAATCAATTTCAACGGTGTGAAGTCCTGTTGTAATCACTTTCTTACTCTAAAAACTTTTCGGGATGGTAGTGCCTTTGCAACTGGTGGCCCAATACCCGTATTTTTTACGCGATAATCAGCCTTGAAATTTTAAGGATGAAAAGTATCGATTCTATTTTGATTCTGACATTTACGCATTCAGATATTTTCTATGCCTTCGATAATTTGGATACTGCCATTATTCCGATACTTTCGATACTGCCGATACTTCCTAAGTTTTAACAGTATCGATACTTAGGACCGAAACTGCCCATCAGGAGGTTTTGCCACAAACCTGATACCAATCCTCCCACTCATCCAAAATCCTGATTCAGAGCTTCCACCTTTCTTTTCTTCGCCTCTTCCTCCGTCTTCCTTCCCTTTCCAAAGCTGCAGATCATTAAAGTTTAGGAGTTTTAGCCGATTTCGTAACTGTGAGTTTGTGAGTGTGAGTGTGAATGTGTTTGTCCGGGTGCGTCTTCACATCCCAACACTACACGCACTCTTCGGTCCTTTTCTAACTGCTTTCCCCCCCAAAATCCGTAGACTGGACGAGGCATACTTGAGGGCCTTCTTGGCTGGATTCGAGAGTGACGTGAGCGTTCTCCCCATGAATAAAATATAGGANAAGACATACTTCTAGCTATTCTTTACAACAGTGTGGTTAATTCTGTGGGAATTTATAAAGAGGAATTTTAGGGGATCAGTCTCTAGTAAATTTAGATATTCGACAGAAAATATAGGGCAAGGGAAATATTATAAATATGCAGGCGTGTTGAGTAAATAAATTTCAACGGTGTGAAGTCCTGTTGTAATCACTTTCTTACTCTAAAAATTTTTCGGGATGGTAGTGTCTTTGCAACTGGTGGCCCAATACCCGTATTTTTTACGCGATAATCAGCCTTGAAGTTTTAAGGATGAAAAGTATCGATTCTATTTTCATTCTGACATTTACGCATTCAGATATTTTCTATGCCTTCGATAATTTGGATACTGCCATTACTTCCGATACTTTCGATACTGCCGATACTTTTGATACTGCTGATACTTCTTCCTGTATCGAACTTCCTAAGTTTTAACAGTATCGATACTTAGGACCGAAACTGTCCATCAGGAGGTTTTGCCACAAACCTGATACCTATCCTCCCACTCATCCAAAACCCTGATTCAGAGCTTCCACCTTTCTTTTCTTAGCCTCTTCCTCCGTCTTCCTTTCTTTCCAAAGCTGCAGATCATTAAAGTTTAGGAGTTTTAGCGCGCTTTCGTAATTGTGAGTTTGTGAGTGTGAGTGTGAATGTGTTCGTCCGGGTGCGTCTTCACATCCCAACACTACACGCACTCTTCGGTCCTTTTCTAACTGCTTTCCCCCCCAAAATCCGTAGACTGGACGAGGCATACTTGAGGGCCTTCTTGGCTGGATTCGAGAGTGACGTGAGCGTTCTCCCCATGAATAAAATATAGGAGTGAAGAGCCGCAGTTAGATGAAACAATTCATGACGAAATCGTAAGAGCTCATCGCTGCTCCGCCGCGCTCGGCAGCCAGAGAGGCAAAGAAGTGGTCAAGGGTCTACACAGGTGATCTACGAGAAGAGCGCGGGAATTAGTCCTGGGTGTTATCACTGCGCATCGTCCATAGAAGAATGGGATCCATGCAATGCTATTTTGGATATGAAGGGTCATAATTCTTATAAAATTGTCATGTTCTTAATTTTTTTTTAGCTCGCATACGACTTCTAATAATGTCATCAAGACTGGCCAAAAATTCTGGAGAAAATCATATCAATATTTGATCTAGTTTTGGAATGCAATCTATCGATACTTGAAACTATCATTCCGGCTGCTTTGTGAGTTTACATTTTAACCTTTTGGAAGACAAAATGTCGGCTTCGTTCACGACGTTCACTCAGTATCAATGATCCCAGAATGTGCCAGATCACACCAATGCTTAAACAAGAACGCATTTGTCTAAACCCAAGGATGTATGGTCATATTCCTTCTGCTTGTGCAGTTTGCACGCCAGTTTGAATATGTCATCCTACATGTTTTAGTAGGGCGAAAGTCTCATGATGCCATATTACTCAAGATTTTAAATCACATGACCGTTTATTCATTTTTAACTGTGGTCCACACGTTAACACAGATGAAATGTTCTATGTCGTTTTGCTCTCTCACTGGCTCCTCATAATTCTTGCATTCATTCTTTTCATTTTTCACATGACTTCTGGAAGGTGCAATCACAGACTGGCATTAAATTTGTTTCAAAGTGAAAATACATCACTTCTTATAGTGTGGTTAAATTACATATTAAATTAACAATTTTTTTTTTCACTCTTATCGGCCTCCTAAGAAAATGTGATTTTGCTTAAAAATCAACGCAGTGATCGTATCGTATATTTTTGTAAACCTTCACATCTTCCTAAGATGACGTAACAAATCTCCACATATCAGAGTGATAAAGAAGCTAAATCTGAACACATCTTTAAATCTGTTTAGACAGTCGTTTAGATAGAAACAAAAAAAAAACAACCAAAAACAAAACGGACAGATACGTTTATCTTTACTCAAAGAGGCAGTAAAACCCTGAAAGCACACTCACTCTTTGGGCCTAGCTATTGAGGGTGTATTACCAGAAAGATATGCTATATCTAAAGTGCCTCATATGATAAAATAAACAGCTGGAACTTCGGATGTAGGTGTGCCAAGGAAAGCTGTATTTTTATTGTATTTTTACAGTGTTTTTACTGTATTTCTATATACCTCGCTTGAGACGATTGTGCAGAGGTATTCTCCATATCAAAAGCAGCGCCAAAGATGAAATGTCAGCCTCCGTCCAGAGGGATATAAAATCAAAATGTCCGATTTATAATTGATCTGAACTATTATTATACATAGACATAAGGCTTTAAGTAATAGCTTGTAGGTTTAGAAGCTTAGACATCATAGTCCCCGTTTTTGTGGGTTTTTTGTGTTTTTGTGTGTGTGTGTGTGTGTGTGTGTGTGTGTGTGTGTGTGTGTGTGTGTGTGTGTGTGTGTGTGTGTGTGTGTTGTTTTTTTTCTTGCCGACATGTTCCTATTTTTTTTTTATAATTATTATTTTCCCACAAATTTAAGACTAGACTATTTACTTTCTGCTGGTTGAGACTCCCATGAAATGAACGGGGAAAACAGTTGGAATACAACCAGTGCATTGTTATTAATTGCTATCGATATTATTATATTTTTTAAAGATATATAATTACGAATGAGTAAACAGACATGTGTTACAGCCTCAAATGTGCCTGAGGTCGATTAGATTGTATTTCACAGATATCTAGTTGCGGACGGTGGTGGTCCTATCAACTGTGAACATATTTATATTATGATAGTATTTTATGTAGCCTTGACGGGTTGCCTTGATGAATCACTGTTGTTTTCGGATCAGTGTGTGCGGGCCCACATTCAGACGGTTCGGCACACAGAACAGAAAATCTACTAAAGGATAGATCCTATCGTGACGTCACAGGAAGTTGCCCAGTTTGTTCCCTTTGTCAACCACAATGTTGTTTGTTGATCTCCATAACATTATGGCGGCCGTCATAATTTGAATGCATACGTGAATTATGGGAGAGTCACTCTTCACGTCATAGTCCCAATAAAATGTCGTATCTCACCATCCCTGAACCAGCGACCTGTACCTCTGCAGATTTTCTGTTCTGAAGTTCGGACTGGCCTTCTTTCCGTTTTCGTACAATAACTGTCACTAAATGGATCATTGTGTAGATAGACTAAATAGAAAATTTTTAATTGTGGAGAGCAAAGAATATGAAGCTTCTCAGAGACACAGCTCTCGTAAAATACGATAATCTTTACTTAAGATCTAAAAATTTAGTCTTTCCACGGATGAAAGCATGGACATTCAGTATCTTTTGTGTAGTGCGAACAAAAGCAGAGGAAACTTTTATTACTATGTCATTTTCTATACTGGCTACCCTAACATGGAACATGATTCAGTGCTTAAGGCAGTTCACCACACAGCTCTCTGAACAGGAACAGAGCTTAGGAGAAGTAATAAGGTCAGGGTGAGTATAGCCAAACAACAAACTATGAGGAGTCTAAGACAATCAATCAATAAGCTTTCTCCCAGTGGAGGGGGAGCAGCTGGTACATATTCGTTCCAGTTTTCTCCGTTCCCCTACATACGAAAAGGAAGTCGGTTGTTTGTTTTTGGTGTTGAAATAGGAAGAAGGCACCCCGATTTGCAGCGAGACCAAGTGGTACTATGATACTCATAATTCATGTTTCATGTCCCAGGACGACATGGAATTAAGGTCACAGGCCTGTAATGGGATGGGGATCTTTTTTCTTCTATGGGCTATATTAGCATTTTGAGCCCAAGCCCTCTGAACCCAAAGTTTAAGCTTTCACCCAGACCCATATCAGATTTAAGCTCATTGTGAAGCTCATTGTGTGGCCCAAATTTTAAGACTGACCCAACCCTAGCAAGCCCACTGAAATTTAGAGCTTAATCGCTATTTGTAAACAGACCCTTCCTTTTTCACTGATCAACGCCAACCCCCTCCTCTTCCATCTGAGCACACCCTTGACATGGCAGTTCCAGCCCAGGGCTAAACAGTACCTAGCAAAATAAAGTAAAATGGATTGTTTTCCATTAAATCAAAATTTGCCCTCAGGAGCCCTTATCACTGGAAGCAGGGTATGCCAAAAGAGGGATAAGGGGTGATGAAATATAACTCCTAAGTAGCAGCATCCAATAGTCAAAGTAGAGTAGCACCCAATAGTCAAAGTAGAATTACAGGCCTGTAACCAAAATACGAGCTTCCGCTATTCTCGAGCAAAAAAAACCCCCAAAAAACTCGAGCAAATGAAAAGAACTTCAAAAGTATTAAAATACCTGTCAGGCCAGTTATGCTCCATAGAGATTGTTTTCAGAGGGACTTGGCTTGTCTTTACAGAGTGACCCAGCCCTTTTCCTCTCCCTCCGCGGTATCCCTGATCTGCATATTGCCTGGGGGAGGGGAAGGGGCGGTTTTGTCTAGGTCATCTTGCACATGCGTCTGAGATTAATTTGGCCGAAGATAACTTTATTCCAACCAGCCAAAGCGTGCACATTTTAAGAATATGAAAGTGGTTCGAGACATGGTGGCCGTAAACTGCCAAAGCTTTTGTGGCCGTAAAGTAGACACAGCGACATGTCTATAGCTGAAGTAATGTCCTGTGCGACAGCCATTCCCCATTAACACCGCTAAGACGACGTAGATCTGTAATGAATGCTTGTGACATTAGAATTACATAAATATTTAATCCCGAATCCGACAGCATCTAAATCTCTTCTTAACGTTGTAGTCACGATTTTGCTCAGAAGGGAAGTTAGTTTTTAGACTACATCATTTTTTTCTGGTATGATAAATATGAAAGTTTAAGGTGTAAAAACAAAAATTACCAGACATTATTCTGGCCAGTATATCACAATCGTTCAGTATCAAAATGACAGAGGAGCACTCTTATGCAGTGGGGAAAAAGATTTGCGAAAATTGTGAATGAAGAACAGTTTTAAGTCATCTACTTTACCTTACAAAAACACAAATTTAGCTGCAATTATTTATATGTACGTTAACATGATTATATTATTAATGGTTATATTATCGAATTCTACAACACACAAAAATTCGACATCTGTTAGGCCCAATCATCAGTAGAGCTTGATGTCTAAGTTTCTAGTCTAGCGATTTGAGGCTCATTTTGGCTGTGCGCGAGATATGTCTTCATAAATATATATGTGTATTAACAACAGACTACGAACCGAAATATTGGTACTAAGGATTGGAATCCGTTGTTTCTCTATCTTTCAATTTTTGTTTATCTATGTTTGACCACGGGTCAAAATATTAGTATTGAGGAAAGGAGCCTTTGTTTCTCAATCTTTCAAGTTTTTTGCTTTTTTAACTGTGTATCATTATGTATTTCGTCAAAGAGAAGCTGACTGTCCCTAAGTTTTACATCGCAACGCCGCGCTAGAGTTTCAAATGCGATATTTGATATAAATGCTATTGTAAAAGATACACCAGCCAATAAAAGCCAGCGAAACAGACCATATCAGCCAGTCATATTCCCTTGACAATTGAAAAGTAAAATGTGGATGTAATGGTTGTTGAAGTTGTGATTTACGATGCCGGGATGACCGTGCGTGCGGATTACCTGAGAGTGGTCTACAGAAGAGTCTCTTGTAGTAGTTCGCTGTAACATCAAGCCAGATCGCCATTTCACAATTTTATGTGAAACTTGTCACAACAAAAGATGAAAAATCAGCTCTCCATAAAGGAATATAAATAGCTTCTTGGAAGTGCCATTTGACCATTTGCGCACTGAATTTCCACAGCTTTCTTTCGAAATATCTCCAGTCTGGGGCACCATGGTCCGCCGGTGCCCGCCTTGGGCTTGATTAACCAATGATTGTAGGGGATTCGAACCTAAATTTTTGTTTGAGAATTCTACAGTATTGCTTACACTTAATTACCCACACGACGATGTTTTCTCTCAAAATTTAAGACATTAAAAAAACGTTAGGGATGAGCAAGTGATGAAGAGGAGCGAATTTTGACAGACATGCCGAAGAGGTGGAGAAAATGAGATATCGTACAGTGGGTTTGGGCCAGCGAATGAGGTATTTTCAGACGGGTCAGTTACACCACGTGATCTGGGGATTGTTAGGACATTTTGATAAATGACGAGTAATCATACATGAGCAGAGCATGTAAACAAACCAACGTATGAGCAAGATTTCCTAGGTCACGTGAAAATACCTAATTCATCTGAAGTTTGGATTACCAGTTTTCAGCCACCTAAGTGCAAGCACATATTATACTGATGTCTTTTTTCAAATACTATTAAAATTCCAAATACCATTATGGCTTTGAATAAGTATGAACGGGACAAAATGATTTAGTAAAGTAAGCTCCGAAATAAGGAAGTAAAGGAAAATATCTTAAAGTAGGACACGCACATCAAAAATAATTTTCCTCTTTTCAATACCTTTTCTCCTTAAAAATTATCTATGGTGCCCACCGAGTCAATTTTGCGAANTCTCTCTTTTCTCTCTCTCTCTCTCTCTTTTCTCTCTCTCTCTCTCTTTCCCTCTCTCCTCTCTCTGTCCCCTCTCTCTCCCTTTCTCTCTCTCTTGTTCTGGCAAACAGAAACTTTCATAACGAATATTAACATAACTTTAGCTTAAGACCTACTATGAAAGTAACAAAACGATTTGAAAAGAAGAAATCAGAAATAAGAAAGTTAAGGAATATCTACAAATATTTCTTCATTTTTTTTTTCTCTCTCTGTGCCTTTCTTTCTCTCTCTCTCTCTCTCGCGCGCGCTTTTCAAAGAAACTTACCTCTAATACATTATGTTTTTTTAAAATCCTTTCGCTCAAAGACTAGGAAAATTAATAATTCGTTTAACAATACTAATATCATCTTTCAAAAAGTATATTAGTCTGAGTAATGATTTCTTGAATTACACCGGTATCATAAACACAGAACTGATAACGTAATGCTTCAGACCTAAGGTGGCTGAAATTCAGTATAGTTCTAGGTAACTTAAACTCAGTGCATCCTAATCGGGGGCGCCCAACCTGGTAACTGAGAACTTGCGCAGTAACAATGGGATCCCTTACCACTGTAAGAATTACATTAACTCTGCATACTGAAAGCTATCATGAATGTTTTTAGGATCGATGTGCTAATGAAATTCTTATGATAGTAGGAGATCCCATCATTAATAGGAAAGCTCTCAGATATGTCATGGAACCACCCCCCACCCCCCAAAAAAATGCTGCAGTCTACCAGTGAAAGTCTTACCACGATGAATAAAATATACTACAGTGATCATATCTGAGAGGAAAACGCACATAAATAAACGGACAATGAGAATAAATAAAACATACGGAAGTGTGACTTTCATCAAACATGCTGATTGTTTCTGTGATTTTCTGTGATGTAAATTGGATCCTCATAAATCACAGCAAGTGCAACCTGGAGTGGAGAACAGACTCCCTGCATATTACTACTGAAAAGACTCTATATCAGACTTGGAACAAAAGGAGCAAGTGAAATATTTCGCCTCTGAACTGGACAAAGTGGCTTCTAATAGTACTCACAAAGAATAGGCCTTTCAGAACTACAGTTTTACGTCCGGACGGAGCTAGCACGTGAAACAGTAGATAATGTCCTCCATGTTAGTACTGGCATCTATCGTTTTTCCTTCTATCGGCTCTATAAATGAATTGTGTTATTCTACAAATTCTACTGTGATTTCTGACTTTCTTTTCTTTCCCATGGAGATTTAAGTAAGCCCGATCTTTCAAAGGGAAGAAAAAGGACGATCAGCGCCCAAAATGTGTCATAGTTCTCTTTTAAGAGTAGTAACCTCTCCTACTGACTTGGTCCCCAATGTTTCATTAGGCTGGTTTTGCGTGCTAAAACATGGGCCTAGCACTCTTTTTTTTTAAACAGTTATAAGGCTCAAATTTTATCTGAAACTTTCAAATTTGATGCTTTATCAAGATCACAGGTCTTCTTACATATTTCAACGCCCTGACATTGCCTGGCAGTGCCCCTACAAGGGGGGGGGGGGGGTTTTTNGGGGGGGGGGGGGGATTTTATACATTAGCGGATTTATCAGGATTGTACATAATCAGTGATTAGGTTTATTGATAGGGGCCAGAAACCCCCAGGACCGTCCCCTTCGCAGGGCGGCTAGAAAGAAATGCTGGTCCAACCCTGTGGACTTAATGTTGAAGCTATGGGACAGTGAAGCTGACCTGCACCTGACGACCCACATTTTGTCCCCCATTAATTTGAACGCTTGACGTGGATTGCAAGAAGGAAACAGAAGGAGAGTAAGAAGAGGAGAAGGAGATGTGGTTCTTTTCCAAATCTGGAAGCCAGGAGATGTCAGTCTAAACCTTCGAGTTAGGAGTGATATTGGAATTTGTGAGTAAAATTTTATTCCCAAATAAGGGATTTTATAGGGCAAGACGACCGACTACAAGGAATGGTAGGAGATTTTGGAGAGGTTTACATGAGGCTGACGTCATAAGGTCCAACACTATTATGGAATCATAAGGGAATCAAATACATAATATATATGGATAGGAAATACACTAAGACTAATCGTTTTTATGTCTTTGTAACTCCACACGGACCCATATATATCTGCACTTTGAGAGTGGCTAGTAGACAATGCGGGCTTTCAATTTCTTCTTTGTTTAAACTTTTATAATTGTTTTAGGATATTCACACCTGGCTTACCTAACACAAGCCTAATTATTGTTCAAACTTTATCACTGTCTTTTCTGTAATTATACAGTGTGATCAAAGCTTCAAGCAAACAAGCAAACAAGCAAACAAACAAAACATTTTGTCCAAGACGGCTAAATAAAGCTGTCAGCTGGCTGTCATGAGCAAGCTGCCATGACAGATGTGACATTATGAAATATTGGATGGCAAAATAACTAAAAATATATCTTGTCTGTTAAATTTTTTGCAAATTTCTAATATGAAGATAAAGTGGTGATATCACAGCTGAAGGAAATTAAGTGGGTTTTGTTTTGTGTGTGTGTNNGGGGGGGGGGGGGGGGGGGGGGGAGGGGGAGAGAGCGTGAGAAGAGGGTACCTGAATATAATATAAAGTTCGTGGCGTTAACAAGGACTTACTGATAAAATAATCTCACAAGCTGATGCAAACATCCAGATGATGTTTTGGTTACAATACATTTCCCGAAATTGATTTAATACTGTCATAATCCAGCCATACGATTCCCGAAAAAGTAGTATACATTTCCCGAAAAGTCTCTCCTTCTCTTAGCCAAATGCATGTGACAATTTTTAGCAGGTTTACATCACGGTACACACGCATTTGTTGCCCCCAAATCACCACAAGGAGGTGGAAGGAAGTCGAATTGAATATTAATTGTAATGTGTTGATTTCTTATTGTTAAAAGTCACAGTTAAAAATTAGTCTAATTTACAAGTATGCAGGCTGGTGGCGCATGGCCATTTGATGCACATACATCTGGAGAGGATTTTTTTTCATCATATATGATTGTTGTAGTTCCTTCAGGAAAGCTTCACGATCTTTTGCGCGCTTGGATTGCAGAATGGTGTGACTTGAGGCAGCTCTGATCTTAAGGTAGGTTTTGGTCTGAAATTGCTTCAGAACCTCTAGAAAAGCAAAAATTGATGGGTGGGGTGAAGAAAACATGGCCCCAAATTCCCGGTGAAAACATTCGCATCCGTTTGTGGTCTTTTTAGCAGAGACATCGGGCTGGCACCATAGGTGGGGAGGGAGCGTGGGAGAGCTGAAGTCAATGTATGTTGTGAGCAGGTAATCTGCAAAGACATCAGTTGGAGCAGAATCGGGTTTTTCAGCCACTGGGAATCGGGAGTATCTCTTTGTTTATACACAGGAGCTAAGCCGAGGGTTTGCATTTTTCTCCACCAAGCCTGTGACAGATGGAAGTGGCATCCTTTGATGACGATATTTGTAAAAAACATCCCTCAGTCCTTGATGAGCAGTAGTCTCGAAATCAAGATGCATTTCGGTGAATTTGGGGAATACTTCAGACTTTTGGCAAATGTCAGCAACATGTGTAAACATAGCTTTGTAGACAGATCGTTTCTTGGATGGCATTAAGGATGTTATTAAAGGAATATATATTCTATCCAACAATAGTGTACATTTGAAAGAAGTGCTTTCAACAATATTCGAACGTTCCATCCCCAAACATTTGAACATTGGATCAGAAAGGAAGAATAGGTTCTTCTTGGTGGTGAACATAACGATCCCGGTTTCAGAGTCACTGATATACAGCAATTCTTCATCTGAATTTGATTTGACATGTAAACACCTTAATAAACCGGTCTGCCTTTTCGGGAATCGTAAACAAAATTTCGGGAAATGAAACTTTGGCACTTGAGAAACGTTTTTCGGGAAATGTAAAGTCTAATGACGTACATTTCGGGAAATGTAATGCTTCCGATGTTTTTACATGAATAGCTTTCTGTATCTACTTTTCTACAGGCTTGAGACGACAGGTCTGTGAATTTTTTTCTCCCCTCTCCTAAACTGCACGGCGAAGTGCACTCTTAAAATGTCACTTCCGTTAGAATTGCACAATCGCCATGTTTTGCTGACCGGAAGCGGCTGTTGCTTTTTTTTTTTTTCTTTCATTTTGCTGGTTTTTGGTTTTGAAATTCAAGCGAAGCTTTTACATGGTGTGATATTAGCATGAAGATCTTCAAGAACGTTGTGTTCATCAGTTAAAGACTTCTCATTGCTCTTCTCGTTCCCCTCAACTGGCAACTGATCTTTAAAAAAGAAGTAATGTTTACTTAATTCCAGAGTTCAACAGCTTCAGTAATTACCAGGTTTTATGCAGTTGACATTCTGCACATGACAGTTACTGGATATGGTCTATGAATGCTGCAAATTCCATAATGTGTAGGCGCTGTGGTCTTGTCGCAGCTGAAAAATTAAAAACATACATCAAACAATAGCATGCTGGTGTGAATTTAACATACTGGTCTTAAGTCGTCAGTGTAAACGTGTGTTTTGTACCTTATTTTGTTGCCATGTCACGGCTATATGGCTCCAGGAAACTATCAAAAATTATGGCTTGTATGTATTTGTAAATATCCTTTAAAAGTTATCTTGTTTTCTTCTTCTCTCTTGTAATTTTTGGATTTGAATTAGGTCACCTTTTTTTTTTGTTTGTTTTAAATGGGAGGGGGTATCATCCGGTGTATTGTTAAAGCGAGTGTCGCAAAGACTGGTCGCGACAGATTGCTGAACTGTGCATGAGACAGGTTTTTTATGACGCCACGTTCTGCTGTAACAGAATTGACCATGTTTGTTTTGTGCGAGACGTCGCATAAAGTTCATTTCCCCTATAAGAATGTTTTCTTATTTATGTGATAACATTACAAAACAAACTTTTATGGCGTTCATCCTACACACCGTCTGCTGCTCTAGGAGTCTAACAGAGATTACCAATTCTTCTATCTCATTTACGGATCCTTCTATGGAATTTGTTGTTTCAGTTAACAAAACATGTTGTTGTTGTTGTTGTTGTTGTTGTTGTTGTTGTTGTTGTTGTTGTTGTCAGCCAGCTAGTAGTTACGGGAATGCGTGTGTCAATAGTACATGACTTGCTATATGAAAATGCACTGGCAATACTTCAGTGCAGGTAACTACTGTTGAAGTAACTGACAGGACAATGCCTGTGGAATGGGCCTTACATCTTATTCTCCTTTTTACTACCCCCCCCCCCCCNCACTCTTGCTCTCTTTCTCCCTTCCCTCTTCCTCTTCTTCTCATTCTTCTTCTTTTTTTCCCCAAATTTCAATTTCCTCTCTGTTTCGTGGTTTTTTAATTTCGTTTGTGTTTTTTTTTTTTTGCTTTTCTTTTCTTTTATAAGGAAATGCATGACTTCGCACCAATCTGTCTGCATGGCGATAGGCTGAAATCACCCCCTCCCTCCTCTCCCTCCTCCACCTCCAATCTCCTTCACCCCTCCCTAATATCAATAATAGATTGTCAATGTGCACGTCTCTTCCCCACTCTCCCTCCTCCGCCGTCACTTCTCCC
>JAWQUT010000345.1:246384-257898 GCA_033807755.1 Ellobium chinense | reverse complement strand
AACAGTTTGTCATTGTGTGTACGTCTCTCCCCCATTCTCCCATCTGCACCTTCACTCCCCCCCCCTGAAAAAAAAATTAATAACAAGTTTGTCATTGTGTGTACGCCTCTTCCCTCCAACTCTATCCCCACTTCTCAACCATTATCCCAACCCTTTGCCCCTCTTCTATTGTAGTCGTTGTGGACGTTATTTTGACTCTCTTCAAGAGAGAGAGAGAGAGAGAGCGTGAGTAGTGAGTTAAAGGGGCGATAACGCTCCACGTGGCGCGAGCTAGCGGGTAGCTTGACTATTCAATTTACGCCTCTCTAGGGGTAAGCACAGAGTTGGAAGATCTCGCTTACGAAAGCTTACAATTTGTGCCATTGATTTTTGGCTGTTTCTTTCCCCCCGACGAGGGATGCGGACGCCCAAAGTTCTCGTGAGAGGCTTGGCCGGTCGAGATGTAGACCCCTAAGTCAACGACAGCGCTGTATAAAAAATGATTTATATCGGAATACAAAAGATCCCTCCCTATGATGTGTCGGTTTAGCCTGTTGTCTTGAGCAGTTTAGCTGTAAAGTGCAGGGCTATTTACTGAAAACGATCCGATAATACCCGAAGTCTTGAAGACAGTGGTGGGAAGTTTACAAGTGGTTCTTGTGACTTGTGACACTGCTAGGAGCCGAAAAAAAAACCAACTTTCATTTCATCTGTTTCTTGTTTTTCTTCTGATTGTTAGGACAGCGGGAGACAGAAAAGTGGTCTGCATTTAAGCGAAGAAGGATATTTACTTCTTGACGGAACGGTCAGATTCCAGTCTGTAGTAAGGTAAGTCTGTGTAATTTACGTATCCCATAGGTTTTCAGTTGCCAAGGCATGCCGCTGGTTAGACTGCCCCCCTCCCCCCCCCCCCCCNCACCTTGATAAGATGTCATTGTCGTTGGTTTTATTGTTGTCGTTGTTGATGTTATTGTTCTTGGTACTGTTGTTGTTGTTGTTGTTGTTCTTCTTCTTCTTCTTTTTCTTCTTCTTCTTCTTCTTCTTCTTCTTCTCCTTCTCCTCCTCCTCCTCCTCCTTCTCTGTCTTCTTAGCTACCCTCACCTCCTCCTCCTCTGTTGTCTTTTCCTCCTCTTCCTCCTCCTCCTTCTTCTTCTTCTCCTCCTCCTCTTTATTTTTCTTCACCTTCTACCTCTTTTTTTCTTCCTTCTTCTCCTCGTTCTGCTGCCTCATTATTTTCTTTCTTCCTCTTCTCTTCTTCCTTTTTTTCCCATTAATCTAATCTTCCTTTTTTTTCTCAACTTCTTCTTCTTCCTCTTTTCCCTCTTCTCCTCTTTCCTTTTCTTCTTCTTCCTCTCATGTTCATTAACCTGGAAGTTATAGCTATGATTGATATTGCTGTTGCTGAGACTGGTATTATGTTTTTATTGTTGTCATTGTTATTTTTGCTTCTCTCTCTTCCTAGCACTCTTATTTTTTTCTTTGCTCTTGAGATATTTTCCTCTTCTTCTTGATAATCGTCATGATCATGATGATGATGATGATTGTTCGTATTGTGTCTCCGAGATTGTGAATTTAGTTGTTGTGTAACCACGCTTTGTCATCTGCATGCTAGAGTCAGTAAAGCGCACGAGTGACATTCAGGAGGTCTCAGATGCCATCCCTGGTCAGGCGATTGTTTTGTTTCGATCATTTTTACTGAAGTCTTCTTCCTTCTTTTTCATTTCTTTTTGTTCTGTTTGATATACTTTATTTATGCGTTGTTTTGTTGTTGTTTTTAAATTTAGCCTTACTTTCTCCTCTCATGCATTCTGCAGTTTCCAGTTAAATTGCTTTCTTTGTTGATCAGTCATGATAATGACGATTTTTTCGTCTAAGTCTTACGAAGGCATCTTAAGAGGCTGCTATTGACTATTTATAATGGCGACGGTGATAATTATAAATCCATTATTTCTCACTGTTGTGACATAAGCAATGAATATGATGATAGGGATAATGACGACGACGACGAGAACGATGATGACGACGATGATGGTGGTGGTGGTGGTAGCGGATAGAATGGGTGGGTTGGGGTTGTGTAGGTGCGGGTGTGGGTAAGGTTATGTGTATACATATGTGTGTGTGTGTGTGTGTGTGTGTGTGTGTCTGTGTGTGTGTGTGTGTGTGTGTGTGTGTGTTTGTGTGTGTGTGTGTGTTTGTGTTTGTGTATGTGCGTGTGTACGCTTGTGTGTTTGTGCAGACGTAGGTTTGTGTTTGAGTATGTGCTCATATGGCTGTAAGGCGCTTCGAGTTTTACGGAGTCCTATTTTATCATTGTTATTATTATTATTATTATTATTGTTATTACTCCTACTACTGCTGCTACTACTACTACTATTACTACTACTAACTACTACTTGTACTGCTACTACTGCTACTACTACTACTACTACTACTACTACTATAATAATGATAATCATGATCTTGACATTAGTTTCCCTTACTAATCTGTACTTTACGGCTTTAGTCAAGCCGCCATCAAAATAGCCTCGTGTTTTCTTGACTGCAACAATAGTTAAGGACAGAAGTTTGCATGACATTGTACCTCGTTTAAACCTGATCATTGTCCTCATCACCGTTAATATCATCATTATTTTAGTTACTGGAAAATTATATTTAAACTCTTATCACACCAAAGAAAAAAAAATATATCTAGACTGATTTTAGACAATGATTTTAATGAGGATAATGATGAGGAAGGAACTAATAGAAATGAAAATTAATCATACCTCGGTTACAGCGAATTTCGGGAACAAATTGACTGTGTTTCTTCAGCTGAAACCAGAATGAAAATACTGAGTATGAAGAAACATGAGGGGAAGGGGCAGGAAGAGTTAAGTTCGCTTACGATGACAGTATACATCATTATTATCATCATCATCATTACTTTCACTACTATCACCACCATCATCATCATCATCATCATCATCATCATCATCATCATCATCATCATCAACATCATTGTCATTGTTTTAAGAAACATTAATCCAGCACTAGACTTTTGTTTTTCAAAAAGAGTAGAAAAATTCAACATATTTAATAGATATATAGTTTCGGATCTAAGTCCTCCGTCTGATAATAAAGAAACAAAACGATTCATAACCATAATCATCACCATTATTGTCATAATCTTCATCATTATCTAGGCACTGAGTACTTGGTAACAATGAACCAAACTCTTTCAACATTTATGATTTCTTAGTCCCAATCCTCTCCGGCATTTAATTTTATGTTTAGTTTCGTTTCATTTTCAAGTTTTGTGAGTTTTCTTATTTCTTTTGCCATTTCTGATGCTGAATTTGACTGAACAACACGGACTAATTATGTTTTTGCTTGCTGTTAAATGTGAAAGAATCCAAAAATCGTAGATGTATTGGCCTTTAAGCACTCTGAACGGGTAAAAAGCTTTGTGAAATCATTCCTTTTCCTATTATCATTCTCCTTTCTGTTTTTATTTCTTAATCCTTTGCATTGTGGAAAACTGAAAGCTCAAGCTTCGGAGGACCTTATCAAAAGTTTTGTAATATCAAGAGAGCGTTAATTTAAGGAACAAAGCAGTTGGGGATATTAAATGTTGTGCTAAACAGGGAAATGTGTTAAAGACAGCAAGGGTTGTTTTTAATAAATGTCCAGTGTGGTTCTTGTTACTGCTTTAATTGCCATTATTAGTTAGTGGAGTTTCATCCTATCCAGTCATATCCAGAGTTGTATTTTCTGTGCAGTGAGCTGCTCATGATTGTGACTGACAGTAATGATCATAGGTTTTGTTTGTGTTTTCTCCATTGGATGAAAGGAGGAAGGCAGTGATGAAGATGAGAAAGTGAGAGTCAGGATGGTATGGAAGACAAATGAATGAAAGTTTGGAAATGATAGAGAGAAGGAGCGAGAGAGCGAGCGAGAGAGAGAGAGTGAGAGAGTGTCTGAGCACAGTAGGGACGTTATGTATTTAACACTATATAACCACTAGCCTTCCTTTAATTGTTCAAATATATTTCGCAATGTACTTACGATGAACGTAGTTCTTTTAGACTGAACAGTTTTTACGCATCTTCAACCTTTCCTTTCCTGTTTTTCTTTTTTCTTCGCTGTCTTTTATTCATTTTAGTTTACATATTTTACCTAGTGAAGAAAGCATCAGCTTTGGATAATTGCAATAAAATTTTAGCTTCTTTAGTCTTAGTTCAGGTTACCGGGTATTAGGGCAGTTCGAAGGACTTCTATATATACAACACAGTGATTAAAATAATGACGATGTTAATGATCCAGTGCGGATAAATGTTTTGCAAATAATGACGATGTTCATGATGATGATGATGATGTCATATGTCTTCTTCTTCTTTATCATCATTATTATTCTTCCTGATGAAGGAATTTTCAATTCCGAAAATTTGACATTTTCTTATTGTGTGCTTCTTTTTGTAATTTAAATAAAATTGTATAGTACGACACTGGTGGACGCTATTATATTTTATTTTGTGTGAAACAAATGATGATGATGATGATGATGATGATATTGATGACGGAAGTCATAATTTTTATCGTGCGGAAGAGGAAACTATCATCATCTTTATCATTTTCCTCAGCATCATAATAATTATTATCAGCAATCTTTATTTCGAGTACGATTCTCAGTCTCGCCCACCTGAAGTCCTCGTACGCGTTTCAGTTCGTTTGCATTTTCTTTAATCAAGTCTCGTTCTGATACCATAATTTCGCAATAAATCACATCAACATCCTGTGATAAAATCTCCAAGCTTTTGGTTAAGTGTCGAGGGCTGTCTTTCTNTGTGTGTGTGTGTGTGTGTGTGTGTGTGTGTGTGTGTGTGTGTGTGTGTGTGTGTGTGTGTGTGTGTGTGTGTGTGTGTGTGTGTGTGTTGGGGAGGGAAGAGTTCAAGGTTAATGACATACATTATTTTTCTTTGCGGGTACATTACTGTCATTTCGAGACGCAATGGTTGTGTTGAGAGAAGCGAAGCATGATGGGCCGTGGTGTTTTATCATGTGGGGGGTTAACAGACACTGAGTAGAATGCTGTAGATCTACAAAGCAAGGGCTGAAGGGCAAAACAGCTATTCTCAGCTTTGCGAGGAAAGAAATGTGTCCCCTTGTAAAGCTTGGCTGGCACCTGTTTGTTCCTTCGTCTTGTGAGATGTGTTTTGGGGAGCCTAAGTGAAGGAGGTTGTTTTGTACTGTCATCGAAAAAGATGATGGTGGTTATAAATCTGTTGTTCTCATGAAATTGTGTCCTTCACTTGAGAGTAGATTTGGGTAAATGCATTCTCGGTAATGATGATGATGATGATGACTATGTTTTTTGATATTATATTTCACCTGAAGAAGAATCACCTTTTAGATTCGAAAATTTGTAATTATTTTATATCACTTTATGAGTCCATTTTGTATTTTAAGTATTAAAGTGTATTTCTTAATCCTTCGCTAGTTTGGACAAAACTTTTTAATTTTTTTAATGTATTCCAAATGATGATGACTATGATAATGATGACGATGATGCTGCATTTATGTAGTGGCGGAAGTGGAACTGAGCCTTAATATCTTTTATATGAGATTTATGGTTGAACATAAGAGAGATGCATGAAATTTTGTTGTTGTTGTCGTGAAGAGGACGAAGACGACGACGACGACGACGACGATGACGATGATGATGATGATGATTTGTGACCTTTGTTTCCTGAACTGATGAAGTGATTAAGAAGGTCATGATGATGATGATGACGATGTGGTGGAGTTGGAAGGGATGTTACCGAGATAGTAATCTGATCCAGATTTTATAATGCAAAACCTCTTCATAAAGCTGGATGAAGTCAGCTGAGTCATAATCCATACCTTCTCTTTCCCATTCCCTTCATCTCTCTCTCTCTCTCTCTTTCTAGCTCTCTCTCTCTCTCACACACACACACACACACACACACACACACACACACAAACACACACACACAAACACACACACACACAGAGACACGCGCGCGCGCACACACAAGCACACGCACACACACACACACACACTTTCTCTCTGACTTTCTTAAACTTTCATGCTCACTCTCTCTCTCTCTTTCATTATCTCTCTCTCTCTCTCTCTTTCTCTCTTTCTCTCCCTTCCTCCATCCCTCTCTGTCCCTAAGGTCTGTGCCACCCTCCCTCCCCCACACTGTCTTCTATTAACGCTATCACTCACTAATACGATCACAGGTAGCCTCGATCCACAAAGTACTCACGAGATTCTGTCTTTTAATTAAATTAATATCGTCAGCCTCATCCGCCAGGCTTTAATATTATACACTGGGCATGACTGTGAAAGCTAATAACAGTGCACCTGACTGGTAATTTTCCTGTGATACTCGGACATACCAGTAACAGTGCGAACATAATTATTAAGGAGACTGATAAATTTTCATGTCTAAAATGACACAAATTGCAGTCATAAAAGCCACTATACTGATGTTTTGTTTTGTTTGTTTGTTTGTTTGTTTGTTTGTTTGTTTGTGTTTGTTTGTTTGTTTGTTTGTTTGTTTGTTTGTTTGTTTGTTTGTTTGTTTGTGTAAGGGCAACGTCAAAATGTGCGGAACGGTTTCTCAATGGTAATTCTGACGTAGGTGTCCGTAAAAGTATGCACTCGACTCCTATTAATCGTATGTATTCAGAAGCATTGGGAAGCTTAGTAGTAACAGAAACAGCGATTAGGCAACGACTTTTATAATTATATAATAATTACAGTGTCATGCTTAAGCGAAAGTTGCAAATAAGCGGGTTTCACTGAAGGCGAGTCGAGCTGCACTGTGCAACAAGGTTATCGGTCGGGAATTTAATTTACTTTCCTTTGTTCTTGTGCCTCATACATATTCAGCTGGGCAAATGGCTTTATCTAAATAAATCTGTACGTAGATCTATATATGCGTCTGTGCGTCACAGCTTAACAGCACTGTGCTTCCAAAATGGCGTAAGCCAGATTTTGGCTATTTTTGGGTATGGATTAAGGACAGCATGTTATTTATGAGATCAAGGTCTATGTTGACATGTTTAAAAAAAAAAATAATAAAATGCGGCCAATATTTTCCGGCCAAAATGGCACTTGCAATAACACATGCTGATTCTTTTTTTTTTTTCGTTGCTTTGCCATAAAAATGTTTCCCTGGCGTTCTTTCAGCGGAGTGAAAAATGATTTAGGCCATTTTTAAAGCACAGCAACGATAATGCAGATGTTTTCTCTGTTCACTGAAGACCTGTGATTTGACATGCTTCATAGACTGGTAACGTTTTAACTTATTATCTATAGATTGTTATTTGGTCGTTGAAATTTCCTGTTTGTCTTTTTACCTGCCTGAATGACTGTCTGTCGTGCTGTCTTCTGTCTGCTGGTCTGTATTGCAGTCGGTATGTCTGTCGCTGTGCTCATCTGTCTGTCTGTCTGTCTGTCTGTCTGTCTGTCTCTGTCTGTCTGTCTAAAGTAGAACATGAATTTACCGTGACGTGCACACCTCTTTTTCTGAAGCTATGTTTATGCCTAGACATAGTGTCTGTTGCCATATTGGGATATATTCCAAATGACTCGAAGAGACGTTTACGACTTTTTACATCAACACGAAGGACATATATCAGGCCGCAAAATCTGACTATTATGGCAGCTCCCGTCGTCATTAATTATGTAGTTTTATAAAGCATCATTTATATGTTATTGTTGTGACACTTGTTATTAATGTTGTATTATATTTATCTTCATGAATACTTTTTCCTCTGTGCACATTGCATTGACCTACATAAAGCCCCTCTCCCTCTTTAGCCCCATCCCAAAGTAAAAGATAAAGAGAAAACTTACACCTCATCAACGCATAAATCTGTGTGGTCTTAAACTATTTATTTTACACAACTGCGTGCCCACTAAAGGTTGCGGGAGCAAATTTGTAAAAGCCTCATTGAGTCATTTAATAANAATGTATAACTTAGTATAACAATAACATAATACTTAACGGGCCATACCTCTTATCACATGGGTTGAATTTGTTTTCTAATTGCCTCATCCTGTAGAGTTACAAAAATATCTACAATCTCTCTTCTTACAAGAGTCAACTATTTTTTAAAGGTAACCCACTATTTACAAGTCAAAATTGTATACGTCTGTGATAGATTTCTGTCTTCTTATTTGGCAGTGAGTCTACTGTAAGGATTGTGGATACGGCCAGTGAGCTTCAGACTTTCAGGTTCCAACAGCTGACTCTAATAATTTATTTTTTTTCCAGGGGAGACCATTCGCCTTGCCCGTGACTACTCGTACCTGTGTGAGACAGAGTTCCCTTTCCGTCAGATTGCAGAGTACAACATTCGTCACGTGGATCCGGCTGAGTTTCACAATAGGAAGAATATGTTGTTGGCTTCCAAGTAAGTTTGATAAATCTGATCATTTAACAATGTTTTCGTCATGTGATCGTGTTCTGTGATATTTTGGTCGATAATCTGATTGTGGCCATGTTGGTTACATTACGTCATAGAAGATGAATTGGACACATGGTCACAGACAAGTTTGTACAGCACAAACTTTTTGTGAGTCGTGTTATCATGTCTAGTGGCTTCGGAATCATCATGTGACAATGAATAATTTGTCACATGACAGTAAATGAATAATAATGAAGTACTGGTACGGTCACCGGAGGGTGGACAGAGTAATCGTATGATACAGTACTGGATGTATCAGTCAGGTGATAGTGAATGAACTAGTCACGTGACATTGAATGAGTAATGACGTGATGAACAGTGACGTAGTCCCGTGGTACTGGATGAAGTATGTTAGGAGAGAATGGTCATATCTGTGGTAGCTGATCACGTGACTATGGACGAAATGAAGTTACGTGAAAGTCGGTGCAAATTGTTGAAACATCTCTTAATACTTAAGTGTATGAAGAGATGACATTTAAACAGTCATCTTAGAGAATGACTGCGTATTGATCAAGTTAATGACAGTATTGTCGGACTTGATTTTTTTTTGGCGGGGGGGGGGGGGGGGGGGGGGGGGGGGGGTTTGCTCAGACTATCAGTGAATTGCTTCTATTCACACCAACTGTTGCATCTGTTTATAAACTTTCTGTACTGTAGAAAGATATAAAAAATATCATCAAAATTCAGATAACTACCATACAATAGGTTTAAGAAAAACACACACACTAGACATTATTTTAGAGCAAAATAACATCAACAAAGAGAAGAAACCCAACAAGCACATTAACAAATAACAAGAAAAAAAACGGAGAGGAAAAGTAAATAAATAAATGAACAAGTAAGTAAATAAATAAATAAATAAATAAATAAATAAATAAATAAAAGGAATGAACGAATGAGTGCCTTTTTCAGTGTGCTTATACAGCAACCTTAGAGTTCATTGTGTATCGGACCTTTAAGGTCATAGTTACCAGAGTCGCTCTTACCGATCTCTGCGTTGTCAACTGTGGACGGACCTATACTGTGTAGGTCTATAATTCTCTTTCCATGCTATTTTCATATTTACTCCTCGTTTATATGAGACTCCTTTTCGTGCTTATCTACGATACCAGCCTTCCCTCTCCTTTATTTCTCTGTATGAGTAGGATTTGCACCTGTCCCCTCTCATGTAGCTCCCCTCCCCCTTTCATTAACTGCCGTTTCAGAAAACTACTGCAGTCAATTTCACCTTTACAACTACTGTCATAAAAGCTCTGTCTTGGAAGCAGAGCGGCATAAGCATTTGTCAGCTTCTGCCGCTGTTCATGATTGTCTGTATTCATCCACATTCCAGTCTTAAAACGCATATACATTCATGTCAATGTATTCAACTCTAAAAAGACCCAAGTACGTGCCTAAAGCTCATGGCTTGATGGATAATATGCAATAACAACAACAACAATAATAACAACAACAACAGCAAACTTACAACATCTTCAGAGATGATACAGTATTGCTTTACACGCTATTGTCACCATCGATAAGTTGTATATATTATATACATCCTCCACCACCAACTTTATCAACAGCATGGTCAACAACAGCACAACAACAACAACAGAGAAAGCAGACTTTTATCCTTCTCANCACACACACATACACTCCCATACATACACACGCACAAATAAAACTCTCGAGGAATCAAAACAACTGCTGAGAAAACAGAGACACAATGAGGGATAAAAACATTACATCTGACAGATATGACTCTAGACCTTACAACATCGCATCCAATATTCTTCGGGCAGGCCCACGCTGAGAATACAACACTTTCACAACATGGACAAACAACCCAAAAAAAAAGGTGGGCAGCAGAAAAGCCTCTTGCTTATCGATAAAACGAATTGTCGTTCACGACAGAAAAAGGGCCTTTCACAATAGAGAGAGAAAGATGATTTGGGAGGGGAGGATATTACAACATTATTATTGCTGTTATCATTTTATTGATGCCTCGCACGATCCGGTTGAAGTTTTAATGATGAAGCTGACGTTTTCATTTATGTTCGGTGGGCAGGGGTCCTTTCATCTGTGCCCTGCTTTCCACAGGTTTTCTCACCCAGTGTATTTCAACGGCTGTCAAGCACTTTATGTAATTCACACTCTCCTATGCAGGTTAGGGTCACCCTGTCCGCTCCCCAGTAGTCTTTTTTGTTTGGCTATCAGTCTATGCTTGTCCATCTATCCGTCCGTCCATTTGGCTATCTGTTCTTCCGGTTACTTGACTGCCTGTCTGTCTGCTAGCCTGCTTGCCTATATGTCTGTATATCTGTTTGTCCGCGTGATTGTTATTTCTTCTATTCATTTGAATCATTGTCTATATGTCTGCCTGCCCCACCCAGCTTGTCTGTCTATCTGTCATTGCACTTTCTCCCTTTTCCACCGTCCATGTCTCTGAGACCATTTCTTCATGCAAAGACAACACAGCCAATAAATACATACAGCAAAGGCAACAAATACATTACAGTCAACAAATACATTACAGTCAACAAAGACATTACAGTCAACAAAGACAGCGCAGGCAACAAAGACATTGCAGTCAACAAAGACAGCGCAGTCAACAAAGACAGTATAGTCAACAAAGACATTACAGTCAACAAAGACAGCGCAGTCAATAAAGACAGAATAGTCAACAAAGACAAGAAGGGCGAAGAAAGAATGATAAGATCATCAACAAACATGATACAAAAAAGCATAAAAAAATGCATGCACATATAAAACACTAACTTACTCACATTTACACACCGAGTTGGACTACACTCACATACGTGCATCATCGTCATCACATCTCTCGCTCCTCTTCTTATAATAGTCATACCAATGTCACACACACACACACACACACACACACACACACACACACACACACACACACACACTCTCAGACACACACACACATACACACCCACGTCCACACACATACAGGCACACAAATACACACACACACACACACACACACATACATACACTCTCACTCACACACACACACACACACACACACACACACACACACACACA
>JAWQUT010000345.1:223883-234720 GCA_033807755.1 Ellobium chinense | reverse complement strand
TGTTCTATTACGGTAAACATATGATACTTTGTAATGTACGACGTGATAGATTATCGAGAATATTTTACTAATAAATGATAAGGAAATTTCTAAATTACCAAATGCTGATCATTGAAATCAGTATTTTCATAACGTCCAGACCCATACAGGGGCTGATGCAAAATTTTAGAAATATCTAATGGCAGGTTTTTGAGTAATTCGGTAAAAGGTGTGCACAAACCAAAGTTTACGCACTGTAGTACTACGCATCACAAGATGAAACTCCGAAAATTCCTGGAATTAGTATAGACCCTTTTCTGTATAAAAGGCCACGATTTGCTTTGATTTTGCGTGCCGGAAAACCTATCTACAGTACAAAAATACACAGAGTGACATAGTGATTGACAGTGACGGTGATGAGATCTCCAGAATGAAACAAGAAGTTCTTCCATAATATCTTGGACACAGCGAGACAAAGATTAAGTCCGTAGAAGAATTGCAAGTAGAAAGAAAAGTGCTTAGGAGAATTACTTGTGAGAAGACAGGAGATAATGAAAACGGAGAACTACCAGCAAAGGGGACAGGGGATTGAAAATAGCAGAATTACGAATGAGGGAACAGAAGCGAAGACATCGGAGATCTCATGTAGATATTCAAGAGGGAAAGGTCTTTCCATTTTCTCGAAGTTCGTAAGAGCCGAATGAATTCTCTCAGTCCGCTGTAGGCCGGTGGTTACAACGTCATAAAGGCTGTCTTGTTCTCGTGGAACCACAATTTTTCCCAAGGGGGGAAATGCTAGAGCCAAAAAGAGGTGGGTTATTAAGTCTACTAAACTCCGAAAAGACACTGGTATCTTTGGTGAAACATTGTTTCTTGAAGACATTGTAACCTACTACCCAGGCGATATTCAACCGTGCATTCTTCTGTTATGATACCATGCATGGTATTCCGCCTACATACATGTCATATCTATTGACCGACCACAAGCCAACTAGATTATTTAGTTCTGAAAATTCTTGTTGTCCCATTTTGCCAGAAACAAACTTGAAAGATTTGGGAAAGCGCTTTTATGTTCAGAGGACCAGCTGTTAGGAGTAAAAAATCAAAATAATACTCGTAAAGCAATCCCAGCAATAAAAAGGCTCGAGGCTGGCTGGCTTGCTTGCTTGCTTGCTTGCTTGCTTGCTTGCTTGCTTGCTTGCTCGCTCTTTCGTGTTCTTTAACAAACTATTTTACTTGTATATTAATCTACTCAAAGGTCTCAAACTCACATTAAGTGAATTTCTAGCTCTGGGGACATTGGCGCCGTGTTGGGGAAAATTCTCTATTGAAAAGTAGTGAGGTTGTTTTGGGCTGAAAATCAAATTTTGCTACAGCAGCGTGCGAAGTGTATCAGGACGTGGGCTCAATGCTCTGAGTTGAACGGCGCCCGTTAGGCTAACTGGCCGCGAGTTGCCGCTGTTGAGCCTTCCGGGTTATTGCTTTGGAAGTGAACTGTATAAAGATTTTATTTTTGGCGTAAAGACTATCGATTATCTGAATCATGAATCAGTCATGTAGTCGTCTTGTACAACACCAAGGGTTTTTACAAACTAATGCTATTTTCCCCTAGTAGAAGTTTTGATTAATTGCCTCCTAACCTGGTATGCAAATCTAGACCAACACGATTATCATCTTTCGCCACTTACACTGTACGTCAAGTCGTTAGCAAGGACCCATGGGCCGCAATCTTAAGGTCCTACGATTCGATTATACGAAGAAAGCAAATGAAAGAAATCGCCATAATTATTCAAAGGAGTCCAAATTTGATGAATTGGTTGTCGTAGATATTGATCTGGGCTAATAAGCCTTCATCGTGAGAATACTGGATGTAGTACCATTGCTGGCACCAGTTGTGGAAGTAGAGAGTCTTCTACGGAGTAGTGTAAGCTACCTGGAATTTTCAGTAGTGCTTTAGCAATGAGAAAAGTGTGCAAACCTTACTAAAATCTTAATCTGAATCTGGACTTTGGCTCTGTGATCGAACAGTGACAATATCAGAATCAGAGAGCTGAGAATATATTATTATAGTGTACCTACTGTCAACAAGACAAGGAACTACGCACTGCAAATGGGCCAGTCCCTTTCAGGGCATGCAGTGTATTACTGTAGATGTACGCCCTTTTCGAGGCAGCAGTTTAGAATCGCAGATGGACATCTTGCTATAGGGCAGGCAACTTGACATTGTAGATATACGCCTTTTTCAGTGGAAGGCAATTTAATATTGCAGATGTACCAATCTTCTTCAAAGTAGGCAATTTAGCAATGCAGATATATCAATCTTCTTCAAGGGAGCAGTTTAGCATTGCAGATGTACGTCTACTTCAGGGCAGGCAATCTGGCATTGCAGATATACGTCTTATTTAGAGAACGGCAATTTAGCATTGCAGATATACGTCATCTTTAGTGGAGAGCAATATAGCACTGCAAATATACCAGTCTTCTTCAAGGCAGACATTTTAGCATCGCAGATATACGTCTTATTTAGAGAACGGCAGTTTAGCATTGCAGATATTCGTCATCTTTAGTGGAGAGCAATTTAGCATTGCAAATATACCAGTCTTCTTCAAGGCAGACATTTTAGCATTGCAGATATACGTCTTATTTAGAGAACGGCAGTTTAGCATTGCAGATATACGTCATCTTTAGTGGAGAGCAATTTAGCATTGCAAATGTACTAGTCTTCTTCAAGGCAGACATTTTAGCATTGCAGATATACGTCTTATTTAGAGAACGGCAATTTAGCATTGCAGATATACATCATCTTTAGTAAAAGTACCCGTCTTCTTCAAGGCAGGCCCTTTATCGTTGCAGATATACCTCTTCTTCAAGTTAGGCAATTAAAGCATTGCAGTTGTATTTCTTCTTCAAGACGAGCAATTCAACACTGCAGATGTACGCATTCGGTAGTACTGGCAAGTTCGCATTGCAGATGTAGGTCCTTTTCATAGCAAGTGATCTGGCATTGCAGATAAACATGTGTTTTTTTAACCCTCTAAGACCCATGATTAAACATACTGTAAGAAAATATATTTTTCTATGTACTGTATTAGGTAAAAATTGTGTATGGCTAAGATGAACACAGAGCCAGGGAAATGTAACTTTTAAGTGCATTTGTCAAGATGAGGTCAATGATGATATAATATTATGGTACACTGTTTCGTTGAGGAATCCCGTTTCATTAATAACATAACATAATAGGATACATTCTCAGACCTCCTGTGCCAAATATGGCACAACGGGTCCTACAGGGTTAAGGAAGACAGTTTGGTAGCGCAGATATATCTTCTTAAGGGCAGGCAATGCAACACAGCATTGCATGTATACGTCCTGTTCAGACTGGAGTAATGAAAAAGCAACTAAGCATTTCAAATATACCAGTCTTCTTCAAAGCAAGTGGTTTAGCATTGCAGATGTAAGCTTGCTTCAGGAGAAGGCCAGTTAGCTTAGCAGAGTACCACACTTTATCTGGGGAGGCAATTTAGCATTCCATATTTACCACTCTTCTTCAAGGCAGCTAATTCAGCGATGCACATGTACCACTCAGACTCTTCAAGAGTGGACCATTTGGATTGCTGACAATGGAAATGTTAATTCTGTTCATACTACAAATCTCACCTCTGGGTTTCTTTGAATTCCCATTGCAGTTCTTCACGCCAATTGCTCCTGTTGGCTTCATCAGTATGAGCATAAAGATGGTCTCTCGCGAGCCAGAATGTGAGAGTAATGATTCTGCCACACTCCGTGATCGACATGTTGACACTTCGGATATCCTCGGTCTTGACCATGAAATCCATTCTCAGTTCGCCTCTCATATGGTACTACACACTAGCTGATTGATCTATTTTCTTGTTTTTTCCACAGTGGTTTGACTTGCTGCTACGTTTTGTTTTCACTTCATGAGCAGTCTAGGAGACAAAAACGCCTTGCTTATCTTTATCGTCGCTGATAGTTCATGATACATCTTTTACAGCAGCCGGGACTCAGTAGTGTAGATGTAAATGTAGATGTGGGTGGGCGGGGTGTGTGTGTGTGTGTGTGTGTGTGTGTGTGTGTGTGTGTGTGTGTGTGTGTGTGTTTATACCTGTGTGTGTGTGTGTGTGTATCTGTGTCTGTGTGAGTATGTGTGTGCGTCTGCGTGTATGTGTAGGCGTATGTGTATTGTATATGTATGTGTGTGTATGTGTATTGTATATGTATGTGTGTGTATGTGTATGTGTGTGTATGTGTATGTGTATGTGTGTGTGTTTGTGTGTATGTGTGTGTATGTGTTTGTGTGTGTGTGTGTGTGTTTATTGTGTGTGTGTGTGTGTGTATGTATGTGTGTGTGTGTGTGCGTGCGTGTGTATGAGGGGAAAGATACTAGCGTGAATGTGTGAGTAGCCTCCATTCTAGCAGGGTAAGGCCCCTGGGGCTCCTCGTAGGCGAGACGCTATGTAGATACACGTCATTACATGTATTACTTTCGGCATTACGTAGTCTAGGCGACGCTTCTTTCGATTATCTCAAAGTTTATAAACCCCCTGGAGTTTTCATCACTGGCAGACAGAAAATACCCATTAGTGAAAATATTCAAGTATCTGTAAATCATGTGGATGATCGAGAAAGTGTTAACAACATGGTCGGCTATATTCTCTTTTCCTATCGCTACGGAGTTTTAGCTTTTGTAGGCTTCTCCTCCCCGCCCCCGCCCCCTCCTTTCCACCTCTCCACTGATCTGTAGTATATAATCGAACCATTTTCTTTGTTTATGAATTGATAGTACTGTTACCAGAGTGCCTATACCGGCGCCGAGGCGTTTCATAGACTCTTGACGTCATGCACCCCCTCCTCATCCCTCCCCAACACACACACCACCGGAAGAGCAGATGGAGGATGGCACTCAATGGCCCTGTACATGGTGGCCCTCCTGTTAAGTGATAGTTCATTCCTCTTTTGTATGGATACTGGGCAGGACCGAAACTCTGTGGCCATATCATCACCCCCCCCCCCCCNCCCCAAAGAGTTTTTGCTCATGCTCCACGATATGGGCCAGATCAAAGCTCACCACTTTACCATAGGATCAGTGCCACCTATGACCATCATAGCGTTATGCATGGACATGACAGTGAGGGCCGTGGGGTTAGGAATGTGGGCATAACCGTCTACGGCCCTGATTTCAGGCCTGATAGAGTCATTTTTTCTGGGGGTGAAGTGATGGATATATTTCTTCTAGAGGCTTGAAAGATGAATNGGGGGGAGGGAGGGGAGAGGGCAACGCTTTCTTAGGTATGGTTTGTTTGTCTGTGGAAGCTGAGGTATTTTGCTGGGAAACCAGGATTATAAAGATTGATTAATACTGGATTGGATGCTGTCCAAAGATAGATATAGCATAAACATGAGGGTTTTAGAGCGAAAGAAGCGTATATTATGCGGATCAGTAGCTGTAATCCTACAACTTACTTTGTTCTCCAAATGAGTTATTTTAGTTATGAAAACTCCCGTACGAGGAGCAGGTAATTATTCCGTGACCCTTTTTTTTTTCTTTACTATGAATCTGTGAGACATGATTGGCAAATTACAAAGTGCTGAAATAAAAACAAGAATTTCGGTCCCAGTTATTTTTACATCGTTTAAATATCTCCTCCTTACAGAAACAGTCTGTTGGTACTGTAATTTTGTTGGACATTATGTAAACTTATGCCGTGGAATCGTCCTTAACATAGAGGTTTGTTATAAAAGTTTGGTTGAGGCACATTTATCTTTCTTATTTATTTTGACAGAAACGCTGTAACGAAACGAAGGAAAGTTTGGGACTCCGGTGATTTCGCATTCATTGGGGCTGACAGAATGATGTTTTCACCTGGAGGGTTCTTCACTTGGCAGACAAGACTGACAGTAAATGACACTTGCGATAGACACGATTCACACACAAAAAAAACAACAACTCACATAAATATTTCACCACAGGCAAATACAGTGACACCAAGGAATGATAAACTCGGGATTAGCAGGGGGTCCCTGGAAAAGCATGATTGTGTCGTGGCATGGTTTATGAAAGAGAAAGATTTAGTGTGTGGAATTCTCGAGCCAGACTATCTTTATATAATATAATATACTGAACGCGATTAGAGAGCACCCGGACAACCAGACAGGCTCCTAATNAAACTCGGGATTAGCAGGGGGTCCCTGGAAAAGCATGATTGTGTCGTGGCATGGTTTATGAAAGAAAAAGAGAATAATAAATATGTGATTTAGTGTGTGCAATTCTCGAGCCAGACTATCTTTACATAATATAATATACTGAACGCGATTAGAGAGCACCCGGACAACCAGACAGGCTCCTAATGAAAACTGGTGATGATGATGGTGGTGATGGTGTGGTTGTGGTAAAGAGTATCTCTTTTACCTAAAGAAAAGTCACAAGTGACTCGAAAAAGAGTGAATATTTTAATAAAGTATCATTTGTGCCATTATCATGCCTTTAATGTATTTGGTTTGACCAACAAATTTTTTTTCAGTATTTGGGGTTTTTTTAAGCACTGTATTAAGTAGTGGTGATGAAAAACGATGATAATGATGATGATAACGCGTTGGTTGTGCGGAGTGGAAGGAGGTTGGATATTGATAATGTGCCTTTTGTTACTTTCTAATGACGTTTACTAGGGTATACCTTTCTTCAGTGGAAACGTGTCTCTGTGAAAAGACCAGTCAGGTCAATGGAATCCACAGCATCATTCCGACTCAGGCCAAGACTCAGAATAGTACCTATTACTGTTATGTCGCTTGAGCATTACCTCGGTATGATTACCTGTTCTCATGTTTGGCGTGTAATCATCCATGATTAATGTCCAGCTGATGTTGGCATGTGGGTAAATTCTGCTCAAGGTATCCTTATTGCTGTCCTGCCCTCGGTGCCCTAGCATGTTACTATTGGGTCGACAGATTGGGGTTCATTCTTATTGCTTCAGGCACGCTCTTACACAGGGTTGGGTAGAACAGTGATCCTATGAACGCAGTTCGTGAACTTAAGTGCAGTTCACGTGAGCTTGATCTGAGCTTTTTAGCTATTTTGGACGAACTGAGTTGGATCTGAACTGTAGCTATTTTGAGTGCTTGATCTAAACTTTAATTTTCTACCTAAATCTGCCTCGAAAACCAGAAGCAAATATCGATTTCTAAAACCGAGGGGAACTGATCTAATCTGGAACCGAATACCGATATCTGAAAAAAAAAGGGAAAATGATGTGATCTGAAACCACTTAATTTTCGTAGAACTGAGCTAACCTCGTTCTTAGGGCTTTGTCCCTTTAGTGAACTTTTAACTTGATTTGAAGTGACTTTTTTCGTCAATTTGCCCAACCCCTGATCTTCCAGTTTACAAACTGGCAACTGGTTCTGCCTTTATGAAGAAATATACGAGCTAAATAAGCTTTGCCAGCTACCCCGCTTTGCCCAGATTTTCATTCACTGTCCAGACCCATGCATCACTTTTAGTCTGTCCACCAGATTTAGCATATTGAAAGTATAGCAAGGCCAAGAAAAATTGAGAGCGGTTGTTGTTCGTAAACTCTTCTGTTCTGACAGGTCGAAGCCGAGAGAACCCTACTTTTCTTTGCATAGCCATACTAACAAAGAACATGCTCATAAAATTGTAGCCAAATTAAAATGAAATGGCCAGCCACATTATATACTAGAATTTGCTACATGAAATCGGTTATTCGTGGGTGCAGGGCATGAGGGAAAGAGGCAGACTAAATTCCTAAGTTCAGTTGCGATCTCCAAGGAAAAATATATTTATTTCATGAGAGCTTGCGCAGTAACGATGAGACCTCTTATCATTGTAAGAGTTATATTAGTGCACCGGTGCTAAAACGCATCCTTAGTAGTGTTCAACACGCAGAGTTGATGTATTTCTTACGATGGTAAGAGAACCCATCGTTATTGCGCAAACTTCCAATAGTCTCTCGGTTCTGGTCGTGAGTTTAGTGTCTGTTGTCATATGTTATTATGCCTGCAATAAGAAGCAGAGTGAAGCAAGGTATGATGTAATGTTGTGCTCTCACTGTCTGCGACTCTCTTACATTCCTCCACCGAGATGCCTTCTTCCTTGCAGCAGTCGACACAAACACTTATATATTATGTCGGGTGTGTTGTCGTATGTATTTATATAATAATATATTATATCCTAGCACGGACATCATATTTATGACTGGCTCGCTTTCTTCCTCTCACCCCTTTACATCTCCATTGTCGTTCTCACAAATCAGCTGCAGTCTATGTCATCTCTTATTGATTTCCGTTGCTTGCATTCGTACCAGCCATTTGCTGATAGGCTTAGACAACTACATTTAACTTGCTCTCGTACTGACACTTTGCATATTCAAAGAAAATCGTATTAAAACAACAACAACAATAACGACAACAACAAACTTCGTTATTTCAACCGTGCAAACGTGCTACAAGTGCACAAATTCAGGACCGTGACTGTCAGCTCTACAGCCCCTACTACCCCCTCCCCTGTCCAAGTCAAAGAATAATAATTACCGAAAGAATCAACACTCTGTTTGACAGAACAGAGAGAGATATATTAAGTGAGACCTCGTCTGAAACTGTTGTGAGAGTTGGGGGAGGGATGGAGAAGGTGTATTTACGGTCCTAAACAGCAGCTTTTACTTTTATGCTTACGAACTTTACTAAGTAACTAAGCAAACAAACCATTTACATAATACGGATAATCACAAAGGCGTATATATAATGGCACATCATTCCCACACTCATCCATTATATGAACTGAATAATAGCAAACTCGTTATACATACAGGCGGGTTTTTACTCTGTGCGTCGCACTGCAGGGAAACTGATTTGTAGAAACCAAATTGTAAAAGTCTCTTTGAGTTATTATATGAATTTTTTTTTCCTTAAGCCACAGGAATGTTCCGATATGGCCAAGACTAGCCCGCAGGTCAGGAGCCATCACTGTGCTCATTATTAGGTGCTGTTTACGGTGGGGATCCTTCAGTTAGATATTTCACAATTTTGATTCAGATTTTGATTCAGGTTAAACATTTTCTCTTCTTTTGCAGACCACAGGCCGGCACAAATGAAACTGAAGCCATTGGGAAACACTGCCTGCAACAACAACCCAAAAAAAATCGCAAATTCAGGAGTCCATTTCATTATTTATTAGGTTTCAGGTTATACCCTGCTATTTCTACCCTGCTATTTTTGACCCCGATAGTCCTATTACGCTCCTGCAATTTTGTGTGCGCTGAGAAATACTAGGCTTGGGAAAGCAAAAAATGTTTCCAAATATTTATTCCTAAGCTAAAACCCTTACAAAAGGGCTGTCTACGGACTAAACTAGATGAAACAGGTTAAGATGCTCATGGAAAGCTTTGCTATCCATTAAGTCAATGCGCCCGGCTTCAGATATAACGTGAATTCGTTGTAGCAATAATATTGTATGTGTACAGTAATATATAAAAGTCCTGTCCAACATCACACCATGAAAGTAAAGCAAACATTATAAGAAATTAAATGATGAGGATAAATAAAATCGCAAAAGATGCAAGCTCCTTAAGATGCCTGTAGGAATTAAGACTACTGTGTAAACATTTTTTTTTTTAAGTTCTTGGAAATGCACCAAAAACAGTGGTAATAAAAAGATCAAGAGATACTACCAAAAAACGGTTGTAATAAAGTGATATTACAATCTCACTACAAGTTTTTAAAGCCTAGTGCTTTATATATATATCTGGGAAACACTTAACTAACATTTTAACATTCCAACTTTGATTTAAGCTTAGAGGCTATTTAGGACGAACTGATTTTGATCTGAACTTATAGTTATTTTGGCTGCTTGATTTCACTTAATTTGAACTGTAATTTTGTAACTGAATTTCAGCTCACTTCACGTGGACAAATTGCATTATAATGCATAAATCAAGCAGGAAGTAGGAACATAACGCGAAATATATAGAGAAAATTATTATTATGATAGGCTCATGTGACCTGAATCATTACATTTTAAAAGATGCTGCATCTCTTACTTCCGGATTTCTTCGGCACATAACTTTTGTGAGGGAATCACAACTAAAGCAGGTTTCGCCGAGAAATTTGACCGACAGCTGAGATTGAAACCATGGTTTTCATTGGCTGATACAGTTTACTCACTTCCGAATTCACGTAAAAATTGGCTAAAATATCTTGAGCTGTTATCCCAAAAACGTAACCTGTCGATCCATCAATCAGCTTAAAAGCGCGTTTATAAATATATTGTGAGGAATAAAAATCCAGTCCGAGAAAATATTCAAATAAGAACAAACGAAAGCCACGTTTTCGAGTTTCAGCTCTTTCCCTTGTTGATCTTGACGACATATTTGATTGTGAAACGCCAGCAAGTTCTAAGGTGTAAGTAATATGGATATTGTCCTGAGTTTTCATTGAGAGGACAGGGAGGGAGGGAGGGCGAAGGTTGTTCTTGGTCCTGGGTTACTGCAGTACGATGTCACTACATTTGGGACATTCTCATAATGCAAAAAACTGTCATGTTCTTTCTGTATCAGCCGCCAGGGGATGTTCGCCAGACACTGTACTCATCCAGATTTGTTCTGATTGTTGTTGTTTTTTTCTTTTTTAATGCATGGCAGCTGTCTTCTATCAGCTCTGTTTCTTGTACATGACCCCCTCTCCTCACCAGTTTTTCGAAGTCGCGGTATGACAAACGACTTAACTACATAAAAAAGTCATTCTTCCCTTTCTGTCATTGTCTGAGCCACTTATTCAGTACATTTGCTTTGTCTGGTAAGGGCAGAACGGATGGGAAAGGAGGTGGGGG
>JAWQUT010000345.1:197618-211121 GCA_033807755.1 Ellobium chinense | reverse complement strand
GATGAGACAGAATTTTTTGTCTCACGTTTGTTCAAAGGATTTGTGACGGAGATCTGGACTCGCTTACTTATACGAAATCACAGCTGGCTGAAAATGCGCGTGTGCTTTTCTTATAGTATGTGGGTGGATCGTGTTGTTAAAAAAAAAAAAAAAAGGCCCACATGCCCACATCATTGAAAGCCAATTTTACTGCAAAAATATAACAATACTGCGTTAAATCCAGGATCCGTTACTCTTGTCCCCTCTCCTCCCTCCCCCTTGCAAACTTGTTGGGTTTTGGTTACGGCTTTGTTATTTGCATATATCCACCTTTACTTTTAACCCTCTGGAAGCTGTGGGTGTGGGATGAGCTGTGGTAGTGGTATAGAATAGTAAAGATCGCTTGGACAGAAGAGAGTCAGTAGGTTATTGGACATGGTTATCGCCCCTGAGATCTTGGTGGTGGAATTGGTTTGGCTGATCATGATTGTCGAAGATCGCCTCTTACATAGACAAGCGTGGCTTTAAAACAGAGGATCTCTAAATTTCATGGTCAGTGCACCCCTTGACTCCACCAGGCAGCCCCGTATACCCCTGCCCTAATATAACTCAACTGATATTCTGTTTAAATTCTTAACAAAAGCTTTCCATCCCTCACTCACCTGTGTTCACAACAAAAATTCCAAATTTAAGATATTTTGATGGTGGAAATAAATGGAAATGTCTGGAATTTAATCTTTAGGGACACTTTAAATTCTTTTCAGATACCGTAATACTGCGACTGAGAACACCCTGTGCGGCTGAGAACAATTAGCGTTTTAGCGAAAGCTGCTTTTACGCACAAAAAAAACGCTATTTCCTTTTTCATGTATGTGTGTGTCATGTGGAAACTCTTTTGGTGTGTAAAGGTAAACACAGGAAAGGAGGTGCAGACCTCGTCGTGCGAAGCTTTCATTTATTCTTTCTATTTATGCAGTGTGCTACCAGCGGACAATACCCTGCATTGCAGGCTTCCTGAGAAAGCTGGTAGTACAACAACATAAAGTTCGTAAGTCGTAAAATTTAGCTAATACTATAGTATGCTCTTCGCTAACCCCTTTATCTGTTGCCTCTTCAGCTAAATCTAGTATTTTTCTGGCTCTAAACAGGCGCCGTCATGTTGGAGATATGTAACACTCTAGCTCAAATAAACAAAGATGCATTTGAATGTCAGTCGTCATATGAGTACATGTGAGTTGACGAAAAAAATGACTGTGAGTTTGTATTGATTATATTTATTGTGGCGCCCTCCACTACTTTTAATACATTTTGTACTCCTTACATTTCCTTATTATCATTATCCTTGTTACTAATGTCTCCATTCAGTAACATGAAGAAAATCTGCTCCTGCAACAGAGCACTGGGTTTATTGTAGTCTTATGTGCCTCGCTGGACATCCAGCACTGACCTTATTTTTTTTTCACTTGTTTCTTGTTAGTTCGAATTCACTGATGCAGAATTAGCTATCAAATCAGTCAGACGAGTATACCGTCACGTTTAAAGCCTTGTTTCCATCTAGCTATTCGAGCAGCGATCAGAAGGTCAAAACAATCAATAGTGAAGCGAGCGAAATTTTCTGAACGATGACCCAAAGTGGTAAAATCGGTGTCAGCTGGAATCCGTTCACTTGGGGAGAAACATTGCTTTATGGTCCGAATTTAGCCTCCGTGGCGTACCCGAAGGGTGTCAAGGAGAAGGGGGAGGAAGAGAAAGGAAGAATCTTTTCAGAGAAAAGGAAACCTTCCCAAGACAATGTGAGACAGAAAGGACTTACTTTGGAAGGAAACGTTACTAGTCCAGTAACACAGAGGGAAAGTGAAGGCATCCACCTTCAAATGTGGCGAGGTCTAGACTTCCTTAAAAAATTTTTTTGGATAGGGGACAATAAGAAATAAAGGCAACTCAACCAGCAGCTGAATTCTCAAGCTGTCTGGGAACAAGACGAAAAGAGAGAGACAGAGAGAGGTGGTGAGAGAGAGAGTGAGAGAGAGATAAGAGGAGGAGGAGGGTCGGTTAATAAACAGTGCAAAGGATGATCTATTGTTCAAGATTTAAAAGCCAGCAAGACGTCTTGAGGTGGTTCCCCCCTTGTCCCCCTCCTCCCTCAATTCCCCCATTTCTTTCTTCCAGCCCCATCCCGAAGATTTCTAGTCACGCCATTGCCATGACTCCCATCAATCATCGAGTTTACTTGTCTCATTTTGACCTCATATCTTTTTCTCATTCTCTCTCTCTCGCTCTCTCTCTCTCTCTCTCCATCCCCCTCTCTCTCCCTCCCCTCCTTTCCTTGTCATTGAATTCCCTTATCTCTCAGAGACCTGCATTGCCTTGTCTTGCCATTCTTAACAAAAAACTCTGACAATGACTTTCTCTTTCTCTCGTTCTCTCTCAGTCTCTCTCTCTCTCTTTTTCTCTCTTTCTCTCTCTCTCTCTCTCTCACACACACACACATACACGCACACACACACACACACACACACACACACACACACACACACACACACACACACACACACACACACACACACACTCACTCACTCACTCACACACACACACACACATTCCCCTCTGGCACACAGTATGCTCTCAAAAACCTCTTTTGTTCCTCGTGCAGAATTTCTCATATGGTGCAAAATCCCCTTGAGACGTTAATTACAGACGCGAGCAAGGCCAATAATCATGGCGCTTATCTATTGACCTCTTATAAGATATTCTGGATATGGATCACAGTTTCTGGTACGTCAGGGGAAGGCGCGCGGAGAGCCAAAGGGAATACAGTTTTGAGATTGCCTTGAACATGTGTCGTGTCCAAATTGCCTACACACCTGCTGTTCAAAATGGCATTGCAGATGGGCGTAATGCATCTTCTTTCAGTGGAGATAATACCTCCGAATATGCCTTCGAGATATTGATTGGAAGACACAGAGATACAAGCCTATCAGTAGTAATATACTTCTACAACCTTAAAAAAAAGACGTCAGCGGCTTGCATTTTCTCTTTGGTGCTCAGCTCGAAAATAGGTCGCTTTGCCAAGGCATGGTCCGAATAAATATATTACAAGCATTTCCAGTCAGATAATATAACATTATCAAGTGCTNGGGGGGGGGGGGGGGGGAATAATATTGAATATCGGTGGCCAAACAAAAAAAAAAGTACTTAAATTCAACGTCTAAAATCACTTCAAAACTTCTAACCTTGTGGTAATGCTGCAAATTTCAGTTTTTGGTTGTTTTTTTTTTTAGTTTTGAGGTTATGTCCCAACTGAAAAACTGTAAAAACCTGTCCACCAATAACATGTCCGATGTGGAGCCTAATACACTGGCCCTGACTGCCATTATTTCGACATAATATGTATTTTGTTTCTATTGTGACAAAAATATATTACCTAGATCAATGAAAGTTGTAGCAATTATACATTATAGCTGCCTGTTAATATTCTTAAGATATTATTCCAACTGGGTTTTTCTTAAACGCTTAAAGCTACTCGACATTAGATTAAGTAAAGATTTTCTGCGTTTTGGTTTGTTGTTTTTGGTTTTTTTTTTGACCCCCCAGTATACGGGGGAGACAGAGCTTTAAAATGAGGGAAAATAAGTACCGTAGCATCTAGACTACCTATCTTTTTTGTTCGCTCTTCCTTTTTTTTCTTTCCCACGACTGATGATTGTCAGATGTTAACCGTCTGTCACACGTCTCACTGAGATCACCAGCACCGTCGAAATGAAGTAGTCGGTCCTCCAGTTCCGTGTCAGTCCTGAGAGAAAGGTCTCCGTCATGACCTGGGCTATCTTAAATATATGTTGATATCCTTGATTAGTGGGTCAAGGTCACGCTCCTCACGTGGAAAGGGACAGCCCCTGTCTGGCCTGATGTCTGGAAGCATACAAGAAGTCATGGCGTCGAGAAGATGGGTGTCCAACTTCGACTTTTGGTTAAAAGAAAAATAAGGGTGGGGTGGAAATCATTTGACTGTCGTCTGCGGTTTGAATTGAAATTTGTTCCATTAGATTTTACGCTGTAACAGAAAGATCGCTTTAGTTATAGAATCACTGGCTTGCGGGCAGAAAATCGATGTTTATCTTTTCTGTGGTCGATGGTGCATACTCGATGATCCTAACACGGTTTTGGTGGTGATATTGTTTTCTACTGTTTCATTCTCTTCTTCTACATCTTCTTCTGCTTCTTGTTTTTATTATTTTCTTTCTTTCTTTGTCTTCTTCTTCTTCTTTTTCTTCTTTTTATTTTCTTCTCCTCCTCCTCCTCCTCCTCCTTCTTCTTCTTCTTCTTCTCCTCCTCCTTCTCCTTCTCTTCAGCTGCTGCTGTCGTTGCCATAATTGTTGTTACTGTTATTGTTGTTGTTGGTGGTGGTGATCCTAACACGGTTTTGGTGGTGATATTGTTTTCTACTGTTTCATTCTCTTCTTCTACATCTTCTTCTGCTTCTTGTTTTTATTATTTTCTTTCTGTCTTTGTCTTCTTCTTTTTCTTCTTTTTATTTTCTTCTCCTCCTCCTTCTTCTTCTTCTTCTTCTTCTTCTCCTTCTCCTTCTCTTAAGCTGCTGCTGTCGTTGCCATAATTGTTGTTACTGTTATTGTTGTTGTTGGTGGTGGTGATGGTAGTGGTGGTGGTGGTGTTGTTATTGTTGGGGGTGGTGTTGTTGTTGTTGTTGTTCTTCTTCTTATTCTTCTTTTTTCTTCTTCTTCTTCTTCTTGTTTTGTTGGGTTGTTTTTGTTTGTCGCTGCTGCTCCTTATGAGAGTATTTGTAGCATGCGGATGGATAATAATCTCTTACCCATACAATGTATCTTGAGAATTACTTCCACTTTGACTTCGCAGTGTGTGTGTGTGTGTGTGTGTATGTGTGTGTGTGTGTGTGTGTGTGTGTGTGTGTGTGTGTGTGTGTGTGTGTGTGTGACGTGCGTGTGTAATGTTGCTAAGGCGGGGGAAGGGCGAGATCAGGCAGTAAGAAATTTGTCAGGTCATGTAGGCTATGCTTGTTTCAGCGTGATTTCAACAGATCTTCTGCCAAGCAAAAGTCTTACAGTGTAGCACTTCAATCAACCATGAGACGTAATTGTGAATATATTCCTACTCCCTAAAACAATTGCCTAATCATCCTACGGAACATACATACATGAAGCTTGAGTGAAAGGCTCTTTCTTTCTTTCTTTCTTTCTTTCTTTCTTTCTTTCTTTCTTTCTTTCTTTCTTTTTTTCCTTTCTTTCTTTCTCTTTCACATTGGCTCAGGGTCTTGCGGGTTATTCTCAACACCCAAAAACTGTCAGATCTGAGGTTTGTGGATTCTACTCTCAGGCCGGGTGGTTTGAGCTGATCGTAGTGTCCATAGAAAAAACATTTCACTTGCATTTTTCGCTCGAACCAGATGTTAATAACTACCTGGCTTTAGAGGGGNNNGGGGGGGGGGGGGAGGAGGGGGTTAGGAAGCCAGACGCTGTCCTTAGGCGACCAGCAATGCCTTTCTGTTTTTCATTTGAATTTAGTTAATATTCATGTATGATGTGAAACATTGTATTATTTCATTATTAAACATGTTCCTCACACGATGAATTAAGGTGGATGTTCTCTCTCTCTCTCTCTCTCTCTCTCTAAACATTGTTTAGCCCTTTTTTCCTGTAACATTTTTATCTGCTTTTAAGAAACACAACATGCCATGAAAGAAGACTGTAAATTAATTCGCCTAGGATTTGTAAAGGGAAGGCTCATTACCAAGATGTCCCTGTAGAAAAGTACATGTAATACAATATGGTTTTTCTCTGACTCTATGGCGATCATTGACCACAAAACGTCTTATGTTATTGCTATGGTTTCCAATATATACCCTGTTTTCTCATTCTCTCTCCCCCCTCCTTCAGTAATACCTTCATAAATAGCCCCCCCGCAAAAAAAAAAAAAAATCTATGCTCTAGATGATCAAAAATCTTCTCACTTCAGATCTCTATTAGTCTTTCAGTGTTTACTTGGCTTGCGGGCACTGATGAGGTAGACTAGGCTATCCTCGAAGTGAGTCGGTATTTAGTCAGCTGAAGTCATTTTTTTTTCTTTCCCCTCTGGTTTTCATAAGGCTCCTGCTGGTTTCCATAAAACCACTACTGTTTTGATAACGGCTCTTATGTATTACGGGGTATCGTTCACATAAAGAACATGGCTGGCAGAATAATGAAGGAGTTCTTCAGATTCCACTTTAGTTATAAATAGCGACTTGCCCGAGACTAGAGCTGCATTTTCTGTCTGCGTCATAAGTCATAAGCAAACACTGGTATTATAGGATGGTCTGAAACTGGACCCTAAGGCTCACACAGCAGCAGCAGGGCTGGGCAAGTTCAACAAAAGAGTCAGTCCGGATCAATTTCAGTTCTCAACAAAAGAGTGAGTTCAGATCAAGTTGAGTTCTCTAGATAAAAAATAGCTTTAAGATCAAGTTGAGCTTAATTCCATGGAAATTTAGTAATTTTCAAATTAGATCAGATCAGTTCCCCTTGGTTTTTGAAATTGGTATTCGATTCTGATTTTTGAGGTATGTAGTGTGAACTGAACTGAAATTGAGGTAGAAAATTAAAGTCCCGATCAAGCAGCCAAAATAGCTGAAGTTCAGATCCAAATCAGTTCGTCGCAAATTGAACTTGAGTTCACAAACTGCGTTCGTATTACTTTTTTTCTACCCGTCCCTGCATAGCAATGTTCCTATTTGATAAGGACCCTCAAGATCAAGGGTCTTCTAACCTGTTGGTGCCAAAACAAGTGTATTCTGAACATCAGATGAAGGTGTCTCCTCCGATAATCTTTAAAAGGATAAGGGGCCATTGGGTAGTAACTGCCCTGAGTATTATGCATGATACAAGATGTTCATTTTCTAAGTGAGTCGTACCGCAACCATCATGACGCTCACTTCCTCTCCCAGCTCGTTTACTCTCGAAAATGTAAACAAGATTATATCTGTGTCCTCACCCTGTTCGTTTACTTCAAGACGATATCTTTACTTTTTTTTTTTTTGCTCTGCATTTTCTCTTAATCTAGACTGGCTGGATGTCTTACTGTGTCCAACTAGGTCATAGCCGAAGCTGCCATCTTGTAGCCATCACCACTTCCAGAGAAAAAAGAGTGTCGATGGTATTGTCTACTAAATTTATGGCAGAAAGGGAGGGTCATATTTACTAATTACTTCTAAGTAGCGTCTTAATTGCTATTTTGGCACGTGTTTTCACTGGGCAGTGACAAAAGGGGAAATTCAGACCACGCAGAAGCAACAAACTATTCCTCCACGCTCGGAGGAAGACCGAAAGATCGCGTTTATTTTTTAGATAGGTAGAGCATCTATGAGTATGTTTATGTTCTCTCATTAGAGACACTACCAATAAATATTTGAACAGTAGCTCCTTTGGACCTGTAACGCTGGTATCCTCATAGCAAGAGGTTCTTCTAAAATAAAAGCATCAGCACTGAGAAAGTGTAAAGATATATCGCAAAGGAGACATTGCAAAGAAAGAAACTTCGACAGGAACAGAAACAAGACAAAGAACTTCCAAATGAATAATGAATGACTAAAAGGTTTCAAAATGTCCACAGAGAGGTTGGATTACACAACACGTTTTGTTTGTGAGCAGAAACCTCGACTTTGAATTTTATATATTTTCCGTATAGTATTTCTCCTGATCCAGCCCATTAGAGATCCATTCTTTGTCTTCATATTACCCTTACCGTGTCGTTCTCGCGTTGCTTTTCTCTTGAGGACTGGCTCCAGTGGAAATAAGCCTACGGCGACGAGAAATAAGTCTAACGACGAAATCTCTTTGCGATGAACATAACCCACAACGCATCAGGTCAAAGATGGCGAATGAAGACACCACGTGACAAAATGGCCGACAAAACGAGCTAGAGTTGGACAAAGCTGAGTCTCCGAGGACATGCGCAAACTCGTCCTTCTGTAATCGATTATCTTTTACATTTTGCATTCATTACCCAAGGGATAAGCGAACTCCAAATTTTGGACCTGCGTTAGGCAATTTGAGCGAGCGATTCCTTAAACTGGCATAACGTTATGGAGCTTCGCCACATCGAGTGTTCTCGTTAGGGACCCATTGTTACACGATGCCGCGCAATCTACAGGTCTGCTCTTCGTTCTACCCTCGAGCATGTGACGCACACTCGGAGTAATTACTCAACCACGTTATATTATGGCGGTCATTTTGAATGGTCATCGTAATGATATCATGTTCTCTCTTTCTGTCTGGCTGTTTCTATCTAGATAATGTGTATCTAATTTTATTTATTAAATGTCTGTCTGTCTGTCTGTCTGTCTGTCTGTCTGTCTGTCTGTCTGTCTGTTTGGGTATTTCATTTTCTCAGAAGTTTGTCTGCTCAGTTTTTATTGATATTATTGAAACAAGTCCGTTGCGGGAGTATTCTACTTAACTCATTGCAGTACGGTGTATTTCAGTACACATTTCAGTGATACACCAAATTCAAGTCTTAAAGGATGCATTCTTTTCATGATTCGATATTTAAGATATTTTAAAATGGCGCAGTGCATTAGCCTAGCCATGTGAGAACGCTTTCACACCGTTGCAATCATGTGTCCACGCTTCCGAGATATGCCACTTAGACTAGATATAATCCCTGACTGTATTGCCTTTCTACGGTCTGATACTGTTCTCAGTGGCAGAACCAGATGTTGTAAGGTAAGGACGCACATCCACTCACAAACATTCTGTCTATGGAAATATACGACAAAAGTCACTGTAGTTGATATTACCGTATGTTACGAGGTATACCTTTTATATGCTCGGACTAACCATGTTCTACTGGTCCTAGAGAGCTGAAACGTTTACAACTTCTCGAAGTACTCTCCATTAGCATTGATGCACGACTGCATCCTCCTAAACCAAGAGACAAAGGAATGGCTCCACTCCTCAGCAGGTATCCCCTCGATTATTTTGTTGAAGGTAAAAAGCGCTTCTTCGTTGTCACTGAATCGCTTCCCTCTCATTTGATCTTTGACTGACGGAATGAGAAAAAGTCACAAGGAGCTAGGTGCGGTGAGAAAGGCGGGTGTGGGAGAGATTTTACGTTTTCTCTTTCCAAATACTCCAGATTCACGTGTGCTTTGTGAGCATTTGCGTTATCGTGGTGCAGCTTAAGCCTTCGAGTGCCCGTCCTCGGATGCTTTTGTGTCCACTCGTGGAAGGCCATTGGTAAACAGTTATTGATATGCCATAGGGCAATAACAGTCCTTTGTTTTTCTACAAGAATTGTTATAATATGGACACATTTTCCTAAAAAACGCGCCACCATCATTTTACCAGTGCTCTGAGATCGCTTAAATTTCACAGGTGGAGCATCTTCAGCACCCACCCAACACATGCTTTGTAACTGTACACCTATGCCTCGTCTCCAGTCATGACTTTATACACAGACTTTGACCGGCCTTCACCATATTCTCTAAGCATGGTTTGACAAAACTCAACCGTAAGCCTTTTCTGATCCTCAGTCAACACAATAATATGGGGTAACCACCGGGCACGTCCTGATCATTTTCCATTATGGATGCACGTTGGATCCAAAATTTGGCCTTCACCCTATGTAACAGAATTAAGTGTCATCATCTAAAAGCCACAGCTTCTTTCACACTGATGCTATGTATTGTATGTATATTATGTAGATATATACTGAAAGCATGCTCTGCATCTTACAGAGACATGCCAGACCATTACTAGTTCCAGAATTTGTCCAAGACTTGTTAATCTCATGCCGATGATGGATGCGTCCATTCCCTTACTCGGCTCTACATCACTAGCACTCCAGGGACTATTCTGGCGTTAGCAAAGTGTCTCGATGATGGACTGTGGTCTGTGTAGGATGTGATCTTGGCATCCCCGAAGAGAGTGAGCCTTTTTCAAGTGTTTTCCCAGAGACTTTGGTAGTTCTTTCTTTCTTCCTTTCTTTCTGTCTTTCTTTCTTTTTTTTTCTTATTCTTACTTTTTCTTTCTTTCTTTCTTTCTTTCTTTCTTTCTTTCTTTCTTTCTTTCTTTCCGTCTTCTCTTCTTACTTTCATCATATGATTATCTTTTCTATTTTTCCCCATTCACTCTCTCTGTGTCTCTCTTTCTGTCTGGAGGAATGAACACTTGACTAACCGTGGTTTATATAAAGGAAGATCTTGGAATCTCAGATAAGTATGAGCCCTATTCAAGTGTTTTCTCAGAGATCTGATCTTTCTTTCCTTCTTTGTACATCTTTCGTATGTTTCTTTCTCCATATGTTTACTTCGTTCATTGTCCATTTTCTCTTTTTTTTTCTCTCTCTCTCTCTTTTCTCTCTTCTTCTTTCTCTTTTTTCTTTCTTTCTCTCTCTCTCTCTCTCTGTCTCTCTCTCTCTCTCTCCCTACTGTCAGGCGTTTTTCCTTTCCTCCCCATGTAGAAAAAAGTCTTGATGATGGACTATAGCCTGTGTAGGGTTTGATCTTGTTATCCCCGATGAGAATGAGCTTTTTAAAGTATTATTTCCGGAGACTGTCTTTCTTTCTTTTTATCTTTCTCCTGAAAATATTTTGTTCTTTCTTTCTGTCATTCTTTCTGTCATTCTTCCTTCCTCTGCATGTTTTGATTCTTTATCTTTTTTTTTTTTCCTTATTTGTTTTTTTTTTCTCTGACTTAACAAAGTGTGTTGATTATGAACTGTTCATGGCACCCACGATGAGAAGGGGGCGAGTGTATGAGGATGTACGGTGTGTGTGTGTGTGTGTGTGTGTGTGTGTGTGTGTGTGTGTATTAGAGAGAGAGAATGTATGTGTGCATGTATGAGTGTTCTCAGACAAACTAATCTTTCTTTTTCCTCGTCTTTCTTTCTTTTTCTTTCTTTCTTTCTTTCCTTCTTTCTTTCTTTCTTCCTTTCTTTCTTTTATTCTTTCTTTCGTTTTTTTCTTTCGTCCTTCCTGACTATTACTGATACCTTTTGTTCTGTCTCTTTTTCGTGAATTGTTTCTTCCTCCCTGAATTCAATCTCTTCCCTCCATTTTATCGTTTTCATTGTAGTACATTCGACAACTGTACTGCTTTTAAGTGCCATCATCATATCATCATCTTTGCCATCGTCTTTACGGTCGCTGCTGCAGTTGGTCACTGTCACAACCACAATAAAGGCAAATAACGACTGCAGTAATTGAGGGCTTGCGCATCGACGATGGAATCTCGTACTACTGCAATAATTACATTAACCTTGTAGGCCTATGTTGAAAGCTACTAAGGACGCTTCAGCACTAGTGCACTGATGTACTTCTTAGACGGTGAGAGATTCCATCGTAAATGCGTAAACTCTGAAATGGTGTGATATGGTATGATGAGTCACGAAAGTCCGCATGAACTTCCTGTCTTTAGTAATGTTACCACTTCCAAAGAAATAAATATCGCACTGAGGATGCAATAGTTTCACGGGGAGAACTTCATGTTTTTCTTGTCAATTAGGTCTGCAATTCTGTAACTGTTTGGGCACAGTTTGTCTCTCTGGCTTTAGCAGGATGTCCGTATGGTAGGGCGCTTGACTCATCATGGTGCGAAAGATGCCATCCTGTGAGCAGCAGGTTTCTTTTTGGGGTCATTTTATTGATATTTTTAGTGCAGCCCTTCTCAACGGTGGCTTGACAGGATCTAAGCCTGTGGCGGTATGTATAATCCTTTCTTAGTTATACACTGCGGTAACTACCTAAAACTATTAAAACAGTCGTAGTATTCTTTGTACTTAAGGCAAAACGTTAATTAACGCATGCAACCACTGATTTATGATGAAGCCATAACAGTGATGAAAAGGGACACTAAAACTTAACACAAGGCCACTTTCCTTCAAAGTCGAAGCTCTCTTTAAGTTTAAAGTGCGTCCATACCATCATGTTTAACATACCATGACAAGTTTACTGAAGTCCCTGTGTTTTGTTGTTGTTGTTGTTGTTGTTACTCTTGCTGTTGTTGTTGTTGCTGTTGTTGTTGTTGCTGTTGTTGTTGTTGTTGTTGTTGTTGTTGTCGTAGTCGTCGTCGTCGTTGTTGTTGTTGTTCTTGTTGTTGTTGCTGTTCTTGTTGTTATGGTAGCAGTAGTGGTATTGCAGTACCAGTACTTGTCGAATAATAGTAGCAGTAGTAATAGTGATAGTAGTAGAAGTGATGATAATCCCAGTATTTGTCGTACTAATAGTAGTAGTAGCAGGAATAGTAGTAGCAATAATTGTTGTTGTCGTTGTCGTTGTTGTTCTTGATATTGTTGTTGCTGTTGTCGTCGTCGTCGTCGTCGTCGTCGTTGTTGTTGTTGTTGTTTTGTTGTTGTTGTTGTTATTGTTGTTGTTGTGGTTGTGGCTGTTGTTGGTGTTGGTGGTGATGGTGGTGGTGGTGGTGTTGGTGTTGGTGTTCTTATTGTTGTTCTTCTTCTCCTTCTTGTTATATGTTGTTTTCAGTTCACTCATAGCAAAGTGATACCAAGAGATTTTTGTTCTATTAATGAAAACTGCACACACACAAAAAAAGATGATGTTTTGTACTGACCTAACAAATTACCGCATATCGATATTCGTGGCCATCTCGTGTTAAAAAAGTCAGATAACAAGAGCTCCCTGCGGACGTCCGCTTTGCTCAGTCGCTCAGGGCAAATTTCTTGAGCACGGGAAAATATAATTTCCCTTTAAATACGACATAAAACTTTACAGAGAGTGCAAAAGAAATGGAGAACATAAGGACGGAGAACATGAAAAATGACCAATGAAAGAAGGGAGGGAGGGATGGATGGATGGATGGATGGATGGATGGATGGATGGATGGATGGATGAATGGATGGATGGATGAAGGGAGAAATGGATGGATGGATGAATGGATTTTGTAGTGATTCCAGAAACAGAAGAAACAGAAGATGATCAATGATATGAGTTTTCTTTTCGGATCTTTAAAAACCATTACAACTGCAATAAATTCAGCACAACATAATTCTAGTTGTTTTGCAAGGAATAGACTGATGCCCTTCCAGAAATGACTTATACAACAGACGGCTCTGGACTCTCTGAGCCGGCAGTCATGAATACATCACACTTTACACGACTGGCACCCTAAGCCCTAAGACCAGTAAGGTCTGACATGCCCATGTAGCAAGACGCCAATACATTTCCATTTTCTTCTCTACTTGATCTGAAGCCAGCGAAGCAAATCCCTTTCTTCTTGCCTTTCATTGTTTCAACATTTTGAAGGCATAAGTTTACATTGTATTCATGACGGAAGATGTTTCGTATTTTTTTTCCTGCACAGCCGATGAAAAATTTAGATTTGTATTCATGAAGAGCCGTTGCATACAGAGCCACTGTCATCGGAGACAAGACGCCTTCGTCAGCGTCTCGATCTGGCGGTTACAGAATGCAGGCTTGTCCTAAGTGACAGTTGTGCGTTGTAATGAGGAACTGAAGGACCTTACCTTGATATCGCTCTTGCAACCTTTTTTTTT
>JAWQUT010000345.1:180583-196994 GCA_033807755.1 Ellobium chinense | reverse complement strand
TTTGTTTGTTTGTTTGTTTGTTTGTTTGTTTGTTTGTTTGTTTGTTTGTTTTTCTTTAAAGCTGCGCGGAATGAAAGACAGTGGATCAGATCTGAGGGAGATGTGGTTATTCATTCAAATGTAATGTTGGAAAAAGACAAACACAGATAAGGTCGAATGCTCACATGGGACTGGGAGTGCATGCCTAAGCCCCCGTGCACAGGTCTGGGACAGAATGTTAAGCCCTGTTAATACAGTGCTTTTTAGGTGGGCAGCTGAAGAGACACCCAGCTGGATGGAATGACATAACGATGAATGGCACTCGCTGTATCTCCCTGTTGCGATTTTCTTGGCACGTGATATGTCTATGCATGATCAGTGGACATTGTCCTATGCTTGATGAGTCTTACTGGGCGGGGCGTGATAGTGGGGGGTGAGGGGCGGTGAGATGGGAGAAAGGATGAATAAAAAACAAAGAAATGAGGCAATTTGTAAATGTATACAAGCATGAGACCCCATTACAGCATTACACCGGATCATGAAATCCGCAATAACTTATGGATGAGCAGTCAAAAAGTGTAACAGAGTTCTCATTCAAATAAAAGGCTACACTATAGTGGATGCGTTAGACAGATATTACGGCCACGGATAAATCTTCGATTAGATACAGTGCCTTATCAAGTCCTATACTTGTTATACTAACAACAGCGCTCATTCTTCGAATAGGTTTGTCAAATTACTATGCATGAACAGCGAATTTCTGAAACGGGGCTTACATTTTGGCGACATGTGCGGCGCGACGTTTGATCCCTGCTGATCGCAGGATGCAACGTTTTTATGTCGGCGAATGCGAAACAACAACCGGCGATTACACGCAAACTTTTACGAAAAAACACTTGGTTTTTACAAATAAATGCCACTCTATATTTTAAAAAACAAAGAAAAATCCAAGGCCACCATGCAACCTGACACTGACGAATGCGGTAGCGCATTAGAATAAATGAGTGTATGGCGCGTCGTCATGAAATGCATAGACCAATCAGCCTTAGCTTGACTATGGTATAATTGTATTTTTAGGGTAGAACACTCCACTGAAGATAAAATTTTAAGTATCAAGTCTGCGGTCAACAACTTCGTTAGTAACAGATAGTGTACCGAACCTATAAAGAGGTAAACCTCTCTAATCTGGGTTCAGCTCCTGTAACTCTTATTACTCCATAATTTCCATGGGTTTCTTTAATTTTGTTTCGTTTGTTTCACCATAATTTCTCACTTTATTTTATGACAAGCCTGTTGTCTGAATTTTTGTGTTTTCATTTGTTTTCCCTGTTTCTCAAGATTTCTGTATTTTGTGTTTTAAGTATCTTAAGTGTTTATCTACGGCGCTTGAACAGACAATATTTTGAGATAGCATGAGGAGCGTAAACGATTATTATTTCCTTTCTTATTCTGTATTCGACATGAACGGTGATAGACAATCAATAGCATGTCAATGTACGTGAAACACTGAATTCACAAGCCTATACTTGTTTGTGTATACCATGAATGCTGAGCTCCTCAGAGAGCACTTCAAACACATCCTATTGAAAAGAAACATTAAGGCTGCTTTTTCACCTTGATTACTTTTACAAATACGAGCGACGCCTGTCCACCGGAAATGTCACTGCGACCTTGGCTATCTCAGCTCCTACGAGAGCAACGAGATTAACGTGTGAACATCCGTTAAGAAGGAAAAAAGAGCCCTCAACAACACGAGTGAACAAACAGCATGCTGCCTGTTTCATGCCCCAAAAGCAAATGCAATTACATGTTATTGCGGGGTTTGTCTTAATTCGTCTTTTCCTCGATTCTAACGATTTCTTTTTGGTGTATATCCACGAGATTTGCAGCCATACCCGGGCCTGATACGGAGACCTTAGAGCTGACGGGATCAACGTTCACTGTTGGGTTAGGATACAAGAACCCAACAATGCTAGGTCTCTAACAGCACCTATTCTGGAGTTGGTGTTTCTTTTAAGACCATCTACTCCATTATTTTGATGTGGATATACGGCCTTTTAACTAGGGAACAAAAAACCTCTAGCACAGCACTCTGTGGTCTGGTATTCCTCTTGTGTCGTGGTTAATTCTCATTGGCTAATAATGGAGTAACGTGCCGAATGGATTGTGGCAGTAAGACTGTTTCCTATGACTGATTTAAAAGTGTAAGGGATATAATTTCTTCGGTTCCATGCATGTGGTTTCTCAGTAACACTAAGAGACCCGTCCAAACTGCAAAGCACATCCCGTCTACTGGTGTCTGCGCCTGTCTGAGGCTTCTAACCTGTGTTTTGAATAGCCATAAAACTAATAAAAAACCGGTAAGCACAGAATGTTTCAGCTTCGTTATTCTTAAATTTTTTTTATCTAATCTGATAGTTTCTATCATTTCATGACAGTTGAACCGTCAAAAAAAAAAAAAAGAAAGAACACGTAAAGCTACTGCTCCACGAGACATTGAATACCACCAACGAGTAAGCAGGCAGGTAATTTATAGATTTATACATTGTGTATTTGTCTTCGGCAATGCATCCCGACGCAACTAATGTACTTTATGCATAGATAATTCATCTTTCCCATTCAGCCATCAAGACTAAAAACCCTGTACCCGCCATGATCTCAGACTGAGGCTCGACATCGTAATGATTGTGTAGTGCTTGTAGGTATTGGTAAACTAGCGTTGTCATAGGAAAACAGAGCTGCGAAGTAAATATAAATAGGAATGAATATGCGCTGACCTATTTTAGCCATGTATAGGCCTCGGCTGACCTTGTTTAGCCACGTGAATTCACGTATAGAGAAAACAGAGCACACATGGCGAGAGGGCATTTGCACTGAACATGACAAGAAAGAACACAGTTCAAAATGCCCGTGTCCCTGAAGTCAGTGAGAGAGATTTTGAATAAAGTACAAAGTCATATAGAAAGAGCGGGCATTCTTTGTTCGGCAAGGCTTTGTGTAAATCTTGTGCCATTTGCGCAAGTCAACATTTGTCTCTACAGCTATTCGAAAGGATTCCTGCACTGATCAGGGCTTCTGTAATAGGATACAGCTTCCACTGAGCTGATGGAATGTGTAAATATCAAGATGGTTTTATTTTTCCGAAATTCTAATAAATATGAGCTGCAAGGAAAAGGTTAAGAAAATCAGTTTCGTTAACGACAAATTGTACTAGAAACAGACACAAGCTGCACGTATCACAGTCTCTGAACACAAGTGAAAAGTTGTTGGGTTTTGTTTTGTTGTTTTTTGTATAACTCTGAACTAAACTATGAGTTAATTATACCTGTACTTTTGTTGTCATTGATGAGATACTGTCTAATCTACCTTGCCATATGTTAACTGTTATTTTGACCACCCATATACCGTTCAGTACGGTTTGGGCATTATTAACAAACTTGTTAAACTCGTTATTAGTGGACTTACATGTAAAATTCGCTTTAAAAACTAAATGTAAACAAGGCGACTAATCTACGATGGTATACATAATTATTGTATGGCCTATTTTTCACATTCTGTTCAAAGGACATTTTTAAAAATAATTTTCTGCACATCTAATGACGCTGACAATGACCTCAATGTAAACGATTTAGAATAAAAACCCTCTGAAGCTGGCATGGTGCCCTCCAAAAAAACAGGAATATAACTAACTGGTCAAAGTGTACACTAATTTAGTAATATGTGTTCGTAACAATTTTATTGTATGTCCTATTTTTTACATTCTGTCCAAAGAACATTTTTTTTACAAAAAACTATTATCTGCGCATCTAACAATGCCGACAATGATCTCACTGTATATAATTTAGAATAAAAACCCTTTGGAGCTCGCACGGCACCATCTAACAAACAATAACCATACTCGTGGAGACCGATAAGAGGCACTGTCAGATAATGCGTATAACGTACTATTACATTGTCTGAACTGCTCTGCTAGGGTCCTTAGAGGATAGCCGTCATATTCCATTGTCGCGCTCATAAACAGTGTGGTGGCTTTTTTTAAGTTTTTATTGTTGTTGTTGTTGTTGTTTTCTTTTTAATAATGCAATTTTTAAGTCTGTCCAGACGATGGGCTTAGTCCAGTTCTGTGTGCCCTAAGCTATTTGTGTTTGGATGCTTGGTTCCTCTGGGAATGTAACGGTTAACATGGTTTTATTTTGCCAGTGTTATAGTGAACGACTTTGACAGTGAAGGTCGGACAGTGAAATGATATGTCAAGCCTGTTTTCTTTATGAGACCAGAGTATTCTATTTCTCATTAATCATGGAACTGTAGGGTTTGTTGTTTTTGTTTTTTTTTCTGTTTTGACCACCGCACTCTTTGTAAGCCTAGAAGCTAATTTACTTTCATCACTTGGAAGGCCTTGTCATGCAAAANTGCATCTCTAAAGTTGCATTATTTGATGTGACTGATATGTTCTGCTTTAGGACTGTCAGTCTCTGCTAGAGCTATGCAGATAACGCAGAGGGATTGTAGTGAAGAGAAGGCACTTTTTCCTTTCTATGACGTGCCTTTTTCTCCACTGCCAGTAAAATGTCAGCTGGCTTTTCCGCTCTTGTCTGCAGGCAGGAAACTAGGCTTTGAGTAACTACCGTTCACTCAAGTTTCATACACTACAATACTGTCTTTATACACTATATGTTTCATTTCACTAGAGGGTAATGACGGCCGAGTTTCGTTAGGCCTGTGAGTATTGATTCTTTAGATATTCGGTGCTTCCAATGTCAATGTAAGTACCAAAATTCTGGCTCCGGAATTTCCATCCCTTGTCGGTCCTAGTTAGATAAAATCAAATACTTTTGATCCTTCGATGATAATATTACCATTGCCGGCTGGAAACAACTAGTGGAACAATGGAAATAGATTATTGTAAGAAAACCCTTCAAGCAGAAGCAGAGCTATGTAACTTGCAGGTTGTGCTTCACAAAGAACCCGTAATAATAATGGATACACCTAAACTAACCACTAGTAACTGCTGTGACCTAATCTCAAAACTGTCTCTAGAGTAACTGCAATCCTATTTGGTTCCTTAGTATCGGCTCGACCGGCGCATCGGAAAGATATCAAAAGTGTGGTACGATTCTGAGGCCACCCACATACCGAGGGTCCAGCTGGAATGAAATTGATGCTTGAAACATCGAAGACCGAATATCGCAAAATAGTATAACAACAATAACAATAACAATAACAATAACAATAACAATAACTTTATTAAGCTCATGTTTCGTACAATAAACATATGAGCAATACAAAAACTTCTTGTAAAGTATAAAGATAGATATCAGCCCCTACGCAATCTCCAAATTAAAGAAGCACCTAAGCACTGACTGGCTGACCTAGATTTCAGTCCATCTTTAGTATTTACTAGTGGTGTTCAATGGACCTAATTTTTATCGTTCCTTTGCTTTTGCTTTTTGTACTCTAACCCTTAATATGTTAAGTCGCACAGAAGCACTTCTGCGAGCGACACTGTCTGCTGGCTTGGACAGGGTAAACATGGGGATGCTCAACGTGCCATGATGTCGATTCCGAAACCGATGATAATACAAGTAAACTACGTAGACTAAGCCAAGATGCACGTCTCAGACGAAATTAGACTATAATATAAGAGCGCTTCGTCTACTGATAGAAGGAAAAGAAAAAACTGGATTACGTAAGACTGTGAGAACGTGTGCGCATTGGCGCATCCGTTTTTGCATCACTTTTTGCATGCTACATTATTAGATTTAGACCTTTCCCGCCTTCTCTGCTATTTGTAGTGCCGTTTGGTACAACGTGTCGCCTGGTTTCTTCATTAGAGAATTGTCTCGAGGCGAAGAGACCAGACCCGCAAAGTTTCCCCCCACCCACATCGAATTCTACCTTTTTTTTTTTCATATTGTTGTCCTGAAGCGATATGACCAGCGCTGTTCCAGTCTGTTTTTTTTTTAATCCTCCCAATTGTTTTGTGGCCAGAAACATTTGCTCCTATTTCCCTAAAGATTTGTCCACAATTTTCTAGAGCTGTGTTTGAAAATGTTTTACTGGCAGCAACTGAGTGGGTGCGGCCGCCCGTGAGTGGGTTGTGAAGTGATATTTATTGAGACGCGGCGGAGAAGGATGAGGAGAAGGGCCATAACAACAACGACAGTGACAAGGCCTACAGAAACAACGATAACGTCTAAGCCTGAAACCGTTACGACAATGACTGGCCTGTAGCAACAACGACAATGAATAGGCCTATAGCAACGACGACAATGAATAGGTATATAGCAACAACAACAATGAATAGGCCTATAGCGAAAACGACAATGAATAGGCCTATAACAACGACGACAATGAATAGGCTTATAGCAACAACTACAATGAAGAGATCTATAACAACAACAACAATACAAATGACAACAACAACATTGACAGCAATCGTAGAATCTTCTGACACGGCGACAGCGATGATTTCTATAAAGACAGCAACTATCGCAACTTAAAAAAAAAAATTGACTCGTAGATCTAGATCCCTTTCCGTGGACGGTTTGGTCATTTGACTTTTTTGTCAGCAAATGACATGTTCAGTAATAGGTCTGAAAGCATGAAAGATTGCCATATATATCTAGTTAACACTACTTTAGGGGATTTTCAAATTGTAGGATTCGTGGGGGCCCAAGACGACCTGCTATCTGCATTATGTCCAACATCATCATCTTAACATTATCCATGAATTGTTTCGGATCTCATTTCCCGCCTGTTTCGCTTCTTCCGTTTCCTTCTTTCCCATTACAGACATCTCCGCCTTCATCTCCGCCCGACGCCCTCTCTGCAAGGCCAACCCCTTAGAACTGTTTATCATCCTCTGACTCCATTACCGTTGAGTAACTGAGTATATGCTACACCACACAGTTAATCAATAATTCAACAGCAGGGTTATGTTGCACAGTGTTCTCATTTGCATAATCAAATTCACACACACAGAACTGCGGGCACGATCTGTTGCTGTAAAACATCCCAGTAGCATACTGTAATTCTATCATCGCATGAACCCCTCGACATTACTCAGGAGTCGTTTCATTACCTGCGAAATGTTCTTGGGACTGAGTATCTGTTAATAATCCTGTTTTTGAATCGCTATTTTTCGAAACGCGCACAGAGGGGGTGTCTTTGATCACAATCTAAATCTAACTGAAATTGTGCTTGAATGGTTAAAAACTTCATAATTTATATGTTTTTATCCTTGATCCGCGCTTGGTGTTGGATACACTCCTCTATTAGATGATAGTATGTTAAAGATGATAGTATGTTAAAGATGATAGTATGTTAAAGATAATAGTATGTTAAAGATGATAGTATGTTAAAGATGATAGTATGTAGGGACAAAAAAAACACTAGTGTTCCTCAATGTGTATTAGATTGCTGTGTCAGATTATAGTGCCTTTCCTCAGCGTTGGATATGACACTAAACACAAGGTATAACACATTTTGTTTCATTTTAGAAAGTATCGTGTACCTCCATCTATACTGTGTTACATTTTCTCTACCTCGATTCGATCTTCGAATTATTGCCCAGGAAGATCGTTTCGTTGCTTTTGTCTTGCCCTAATTTTGTCCTAAGCATAATACAACATACTTAACTGTGACTTTATAATAAAGTAATTACAAGGCTAAGAATAGAATGTCACTATAATATCATGTGTTGCCGTTATAATACAAGAACAGTGACAATAAATTACAATAATTGGGTTTGTAATTATCATATATTATGCGGGCAACGCTCGCTCATGCTGCTTCGCATTCTTCTTCTTCTTCTTCTTATTATTATTATTATCATTTAATTATCTCAGCTGGCCACGTCATGCAATTCATCTCTCAACAGTACCCGCACCCGAGAGAGCATCCAATGCCGATGTCAGTTTGCAACTTGTGCCTCGCAGACAATGAAGGTTCTATACTAAAATACTCTAGTGGTTAGCTTAGCAGCCCTCCTGTTGCGTTTCTATTGCTTATCTTAATTATGCAAACTAGGGTACTATTATTTTTGCTTCAGTGCGATAGCCGCGGTGGGAAAGTGAGAGGAGCTTCTAGACATTATCTAGTTAGAAATATGGGATCGTTTTTCCATGTACTGGAAACGGGGGCTTGGCAAAATGCGGCCACCATCAACAGCTTCAAATTTGGTAGTGTGACTTTTTATTAATGGTCTTGTGTTGAAGGAAGATGTGGCAAAAATCGACAGTGATAATTTTGCTTAAAGATGAGGCAAAGATATAAGTATAGCATACACATCTCATAGGTCAGTCCACTATTTTCTAGCTTTTCAGCATCAGTCACACTATTTTGGCTTGCTTAGAGACTCATACTTCCATCGCTTAGAATCTCCGGAGGACCGCCCACAAATTTAAAGGACCGTTCATTTTGTTTACCCCTGGGGACCAAGCAAACGTAGTCCCTAAAGTAATTTACGGCACTATTACAGCTGGTTAGATCCTCAGTAAACGATGTCCTTCAAAAACCTTACTTGATGTAGTTAAAATATAAGCTAGTTTGCGTTGTTGTGTTACTAATGCTAATGGCAAGTAGTGGGCCGATACCTAAATTTTAGGCATGGTGGTAGTTAGTCGTCATGCTCTAAATATCGAAAGTATCGATTCCGTTTCATTACAGCGCAGAGAAGACATTCCGGTAACTTTCGGTACCCTTACATCATGAATGCATTTCAATACTACTGTCAGCACAGGCATTCTAGATCTAGGTTAGAAAAAGTGTCACTGCATACATCGAAAGTATCAAACGTGTATCGAAACTCGAGAACTTGAGATTTGATGCCAACATCGAAATAGCCGGGTATCTTAAATAGCGAAACTGCCCACACCACTAATGGTGGAACTTTCCACCGAATTATCGTCATCTTTCTCTTACTTTTGTGTTGCAATGTTTGAAGAAACCCATATTTTATTCCTTAAAATAGTTTAAATTCGAAATGAAGCTGTGTTATATTGTCGCAAATAAATAGATAACTGTTTTAGCGTTGAGAAATTTTATATTACTGGATAATGAGACTTGGCACTTCGGCTCCAAATTAGTGTTGTATGTGGAGGTATTCTATGACTTCAGTTTGCTTACTCCTGATATTGTCTCGCTGGGTTGTACAGATTTCTCTTTTTAACCTTCTACTGACTATTCTCTTTCTGTAGCCCCATAGCCTTGCTGTGCTGGCATTTTTAATACCGCCGCCCACCTACTGGGATTTTGCTTTGATGTTGCATCTCCCTTACATTTCCACTAATGACTACATACTGTACTTCACAAGCTGTTCCCCCATATTGCAACAGTACTTTGAGGCTGCATATTACAATCATATTATATGAAGTTGATAACAAATGTGTTGTAAAATGAGGGCGAAATCATCTGCCACTGTCTGCACAACGTCTATATTGCTCAGACCATGTCTGTCTACTCACTGTTATATTTTATATTTTTGTGAGAGAATTTTTCGTTTCTACAATGAGCAAATCAAAGATAATGTTTCAGTTGTTTTAATTTATTTTTAAAAGTCTTTTTTTTTGCATAGTGATCATGTCTATATATTTGCTAAGTCTTTGCGACTGTATTACTTTCAAATAGTTTCAGCTCGAGGATTTTAGACATCAGTGTTGTGTCTTGATTTGAGGCAGGCCTATTTATTTGTTGTTTTCAGATCTGAATTACTCACAACCGTGGTAATGGACAGGCTTTTAAATCATCATCTCATTTTCTGTAGTATTCAGATAAAGTCTTAATGTGGTAAATATTCACCTCTCACCTCACTACTTCTTGCACAAGTTTTTACCCGCCGTTTTATCCCAGCTGTTGACCCGTTGTTTCCTCTCTGTCTCCAGAGCAAGACTTCCTAGCCCCCGATACAGGCGCCAACAACGCAGTTCCGTCCAGGACATTACGCTGCTGACACCACATTGGCCTGGCAACGTCGACTTTTAAGCTTGAAAATTAAGAGAGAATACAGAGGCCAAGACGCCGAAGGAGCCACCTAATCAAATCAGCGTAATACATTAGCTTATCGATTTCAAAGCAGTAGGTTCTGGAGCTAGCTGACTAGAGTAACCAGCTGGGAATTCCAGAACAACGGGCCTCTGGATCTTGAAATCCTCGTTCGCAAGATGCCGAAATTTATCTGGTTATTCTCTGGCTTTAAAAGTTATCTTGGATTTTGATGTTGTTGTTTTCTTCCCTCACATTTAGTTCTGTATAGGAATGCCCAATTTCAGTTCCTCTCTATCATATTTAATGAAAACTGACGGAAAATGCAGCTGACATTTCTTATGTTCTTGTAAAGTTCTGGTAACTCTTTGCGGAAATTTGGGCCTTTTATATTTCTTATATATAATACTTTATGTGCTGTAGGGATAAATTAACAGAAGAATGTGAATGGAAATTTAAGTATTTGTACCATTAATAGAAAATAATTTTCGGATATTTGGCTGATATAATGGTGGATTTTCTGTTGTACTTGTCACATCGTTTAACCCTGGTCTCATCTTGATGTATATTGGCCTATATTAACTCAAATGGCCATTATGGATTTACACTCTACAGTGGGCTGTATGTTTTCAAAGTGTTGCACCTGTATTCAGAGTACCTGAGGCTGAACGTACTAGGGCAACTTTTCTCACTGTGTGTTTAGAATTGACATTGTGTAGACTCAGTGTATTTGATTCGAAGATTACCTTGGATTAACTCGTCCAGTCTTGCTTTGAAGATTCCAGATATGGTGTTCGACCGGAATGTAATGAAATAAATTAAGAGTAGAAGTTTTGCACAGAATCCGTATGCAGGCTACTGTCTGGATAATCGTGCACAGATATGGCCACTGACCACAATTGTAACGTTCAAATTATGTGCGTTCAGTGGTAAAACATGATTCCTCTTTTTCTGAATGTTTAGGAAAAGACAAGTTCATCACAGGTGTTTAAAAGCACTGCCCGTTCAACGCACACTTGCTGCAAATCGTTCATGTCAAAGGCTTTGAAAGCAAAGACAACTCTATGACATCAGACAAGATGGATTATCAAGACACGGTATCTGCTGATTCCAGACAAGGAACGCGATGTCTGACGGCTTCTAGGAACTTTGAGAAGTCCCATGAATTTACTATGCATGATACAGTCATGCCTGAACATCCTCTAGGCGACAATGACAATTTCAACGGAGAGGATATCAACCCTAAAGACTATGGTACCACCTATTACTGCTGTCACTCTTTGCAGGAGTGCACATGTACACAAAGCACAGTGGCCAGACATCCTGGTATACGATACAGGTGTGCCGAGTGTCACCCCAAATCTTACAGATCGATATTTAAAACTTCGACGACTGGATATTATATCTCACGGTTTGCATTGTTACCTCTTCGCCTACCCTATTTATCAGCTCACAAATTCTCTATCCTTATAACAAAAACATCGAACAATGCAAGTTCTGCTGCCGCTCAGAGGAAAGCTGCTATGGCCTCCACTGGAGACACAAGAGTTTTAACACAAAGCTCGGAAGTTACACGTGTTGCCAAACTCCGCAGAGACACGATTGCTATGCCGAAAACATACACAGTCAGCGCCAGCGAAAGAAGTGCTGAAACTGGCGCCTGTATTAGATTTACACTTTCATCTGCCTTAAAATTCATCATGCTCTTTTTATTCGTCTTCCTCGCTGAAGTTCCATCGCCTTCTTTGAGCGAGCGCATCAGAGTCAGCATTCACGCCATAATCCCTCGCCACTTTGCCATGACCACCGAACTCAATCGAGAATTTCGGAGTACTGTACTAAACTTCAAACGTGACGCTCGGAGCCGCAGGTTTAAGGAGTATTTCAGAACGGAGGAGGACTTGACTTTTATCAGCGATGATACTCCAAGAGAAATACTGGACGCCTTTTGTGACGGAATTCTAGCCAAAAATGCTATCACCATTCTGAATATCAATAATCCATTGGGCATTAGGAGGAGAGCTAGCTCAAACGAATATGTTTTGGAACTGGCCAGCTATCTCGGCATTCCTGTGATATCCTGGGACACACAGTTCGCTGGAGCTTCTCAGGTAAGCACCACTACTCGCTTATAGGAAGCAAAAGCTGAAAAACAAAATTATTTATATTTGGCACGCTTATATATCAGTGAATGAATATTATAATATTATGTCTTTGTATTCAAGTAATGCACTGAGAGAACTTCCCTGACAAATTACACTCGAGATACAAGATAGCCACACCAGGACTCAATGTTATCATCATTTCTTTCTGTTCCTACATGTAATACCAACATGCGTGTTCTGTATCACCCACGCTAAATAGCACATAGTATTTAACTTTTGTTGAGTCAGTAGTCCATCAGTGTTAGGATTAAATGCTTAGCTCCTTCTCAGAGATTTCCGCGGTAAAATTCGTAAGTGTATAAAGGCATGGTTAATGACTCTTCATAACAGCTCTCCAAATACGGCAAGCATTCCGAAATTGTGCTCACCGAAAATTTCACCCAACGTTCTATATTGAAACGAATGCCTCCATTATGTCAAGGAATTCTCAGTTCTTGTAAGGCAACTGAAGCCATTCCGTAAGGTCTCCGTAAAGACATCATGTGTTCAATATAGAATAGTGCCAGCGGTGATTCCCAAAACCACTCTGGGTGTCTGTATAGTATCCCACTGAACTTGCCTAACTGCAGCTGCTCAGATTAAGCATTGATTTCCATAGCGCCACTCGCACTATCAACTGGAGATTAGTTGTTTTCAAAAAAAAAAAAACAGAGGCATTATTCCTCGTGATGCCACTATAGTCTTTAATCGAGCTTCCTGAAAAATGTTGACGTCACCGTATAATGCCACTGAAGACTAAGAACTTTTAACCAAATCTGTCCATTTATGTAAAACTTGCATCATCTCCGTGACATCGAAAATGTCCATAGAGCTCTTAATAATCTTGCAGATATTCATTAATAGAGGCATATGCAATGTTTGGCACCGTGCCAGAAATCTTCTGTCGAGGTGATTCAGTTTAGCCCATGACAAGGGCACAGAAAATGAATGATCTGGGCTTGTTTTTGTTGCTTTGATGATGGGCAAAAACTGGTCCCAGTCCTAGCGATGTCCCAGGCGAAAATTTAACTCCAAAAGAGTGTCTTAAGCGTAGTCTATGGCAGCCATTTGTTTAGGTTCCCTTCGGATCCATCTACCAAGGGGAAAAATCATGGTTTTGGCAGCTGTCCTTAATAAAATGGGCATATCATTTTGTTTGATTCTCTTTTCAAACACACATGCCGGCCTGAAGATACCAAATTCCTATAAGAAATATCAAGAGTCTGGAGTGGTTGGTTTTTTTTTTACTCTTCCATCTTTTCAGTACTTTTAGCAGGACCGGTCTAAACTTCTGAACAAACAACAACTGCAATTCACAATTTTAATCTTGAATGCGACTTTAAAGGCCTGCACCAACACGGGCGAATAGAATTGTACCATTACTTCCAGGCAGTTGCTTGTTTGTTCGTTCGTTCGTTCGTTCGTTCGTTCGTTCGTTCGTATGTTTGTTTGTTTGTTTGTTTGTTTGTTTGTTTGTTTGTTTGTTTGTTTGTTTGTTTGTTTGTTTGTTAACGATGGCCAGCATGGCAAGACAATGATAATGAAAACTTGTTCCACAGATGGCTTCCGTGCACAGGACTCTACAGCTAGCTCCTACCATCGAGCATCAGGCCATGGCCATGGTGAGTCTTCTAGAGCGGTACAACTGGACAACTTTTACCATCGTAACTTCTCAGGTTGCTGGGGACACGCAGTTTGTCGCGGCCATTGAAACACTGGTGGAACAGAGCAAACAGAAAGCCATGATGACGCCAGCTGATCACAGGAAGGAGAGGTAAGTATTTGGATGAATATGTTAGAATAGCGATGCAAGAGGAGTTAAGAAAAATGAGTTCCAGAGGCCGGGAGAAATAAAAAAAAAGAAGATAGGAGGACATACGAGATTAGTAGTAGTCTTTGAGGAGTGGATCAAATGACAGTCGACGGTAAACAGTTTGAAAGGTGGGAAATTATTAAAAAGCTGCTAGTAATAAGAATGAGCAAGTTGTTGGATGAGGCAAAACTGAAATAAAATATATTACTCGTGTGTTTTCTGCGAAAGCGGGACTTGAATTATTAATGTGTAGCTTATCCACTCAACTGGCTTTCGTTTAGCAAGGAACTTCCGCGGTTATCAAAGTTTCATTAATTTATATTTTACCTATAGAGCGCTTAAATTAAGAACTTCCGCATTAACGATGGGATCTCTTGCCATCGAAAGAATTACATCAACTCTGCATGTCGAACACTTCTAAATGGTGCACTCAGCACTGATGTACTAATGTAATTCTTACGATACTAAGCATCGTTAATACGCAAGCTCTCAAATATAACGTTATTGAAAGTATCAGGTCATCATTGAATTTGGAAGATAGCAGAAGAAGTCAGTGAGAAGAAAACAGATCATAGATCATCTGTCAGGTTTCATCGGTGTAAGAGGCTTTGAAATGAAAAACATGAGCGTTAAATGACCGACCCCTACCTTTTTTATAATATGATAGTGTGAACGTGCAAAATCTAGCTACTTTCATAATATAATGAAAATACAAGGATATTGCACCGAGACGACCAGGTGATTGTCATTTTGTCTGCTGTTATTAATGAACAACAACTGTCAAGCTCTCACAGCCACACCCACCTCAATGAATACACTAGGATAGGGCGTGGTGGACAAGTATTTGCAATGGCGTTAAAATTTTTGTTACCTCGGTTTACAACTAATATTCTGAGCCCACAAGGCATATTCATGGGGCTTTCCCAAGGCGTGGTTGGATTAGGGTTAAGGGCAAGGCCTAGGACAGGACTAAAGGTGGGGAAGAAAAGTGCGTCTCTAAATTTCGTCAACTTTGGAAGAGTCTCAGGATTTTGCTAAGTGGACATAGAAAATCTGCCAACTGAAGTGACTATTTCCTCATGAAATGATCCCTAAACTTTGCAATACAGATGTTGACTATGTTAATGTCATGAAATATGTTGGCATTATGTCACATGTTATGTATAAAATCTGCAAACTGAAGTGATTATTATTTTCTTCATGACGGGATCCCTAAACCTTGCTGCAACCCAGATGCTGGCTCTGTTAATGTCGTGAAATCTGTTGGCATTATGTCACATATTATTATGTAGGCCCTTTATATATAAATTGGCCGTATATTATGCTGCTTACACTACAGAGCTGAACTATGACAAATTGGAATTGTTTAGTGTTATAACTGAGGCATGGATGTGAATGAGCAACAACAGCTGTGTTTTTCCATTCAAGACAGTGTCAGTGTTCAATAACTATGTTCGAGAACGGAAAAACAAGAGTGTTATTTGCATTCTTTTACTTTTGTGTTTTTTGGGGGTGGGGGGGGGNGGGGGGGGGGGGGGGGGGGGGGGCAAAACGCCCTAAAACACGAAACTATTTTTCATACTCAAGGAGATGTATGAAAAAACAGAAGGCAGAAAACCAATATAGTTACATTCCTTCGTAATGAAGTGCAGTTTAATGCATGTACATTGATCTCCATAATAAGTCTGCCTTTGGAGCACGGAAAAATTATAAGCTACTTATTATTGGGGAATATTTAATATCGAGGTCTACCTGAATAATGAAATGATAGAATGATATTGAATCCATGCATGAGAAATTGGAAGTTCCATGTGTTCATCTGCCTAAGTGTGTATCATATTGTGTGTGTGTGTGTGTGTGTTACTGGTTTTTTTACGCTTGGCTTGTGACGTATGCAACTAGATTGACAAGTGATAGTATAATATAATATGCATGTCTATATGGAAGTGCTTATGTGCACCGATATCTGTATATTGAAGATATTAAGGAAAAAAAACATACAGTAGATCATAATATGTATGCAAACCGTGGTGCCAGCTGGCAGGAAATTAACAGCAAGGCCTACATGTCTTACTAGTACTGTCTTTGTGAGCTACACCTGTTGCTTCATAAATGTCACTTGCATTGTCGTGTACAGTATAAAGGTGGAATACATACAAACTGTAACGAGCTGTTTAAAAACAAAGGCCTGACATAATTTTAGGACTTCACTTGACTGGGTATATATTTTGCGAACAGAAGAATATTCAGTATTGTTTATACACAGACTACTGTGTTCCGGCTTTCAAGTCAGAGTGGTCTGTTGGGCGTAATGGTCGTACTGAAATTTTAGTTAAAGCTTTGTTAACAAATGTGTTTTCTGAAGTGGAGATGACAGTTCGATTATACGGGGCTAACAGTCGAACTTGAATTAAAATAGGGACACAGAATAAGAGTTTGTGTAGGGCCTCGAAACTTGCTACTATTAACGAAGTTTGATTCTCCCCCTCCC
>JAWQUT010000345.1:161715-180576 GCA_033807755.1 Ellobium chinense | reverse complement strand
AAACCCCGTTCTCCCGGCCCTCTACGCCTGCAATATGAAATTATACATCCCTGGCACTTAGAAAGTTGTTGAGTTTAGTGACAGATTGAAACTGGTTATGGAAGTTCTCAGTGATTATTCTCGGACATTTCTATATTTCCATATGTCAGGAAGCAGGGGTCCATGAAGGTATCTATAGGTGTGTGACACCTATTAGAGGGGCAAATCACTCATTGTGTACAAGCCAATTAATCTATAAAATCCCCCTTTTTGGGGGCCCTGCCAGCCAGTGTTAGGGTGTAGAAATGTGTAAAATGACCTGTGATCTAAATAAATCATCCAATTTTAAAGTTTCAGGTATAATTTGAGCCTTCTAGATAAAATAATAAAATGTGTAGGCCTATGTAATCGCACGCGGTCAAAACCAGCCAAATGAAAAATTGGGGACCAAATCAGAATTTGAGGTGATTTTTTTCAAAAGACATTTGTGAAATATTTTGGTTGTTGACCCCCATTTTTCCTCCCGTTAAAAGATCGGGCAAAAGAAGTACTTTAACCTCCATGGAAGAAATTACCCGAAATCACAGTGGTATATTTAGAATAACACAAAATGTTAATAGGGCCAAAAGAAGAAAAAACAATAGGTGTCAAAGACTTATACAGAGAAAGTGACCCAACTAAGGCTGTTGAGTGTTATTAATTATACCTTTATCAAAGGCAATGAGTTAGGCAATAATAAATGAAATTCGGCAACCTAGAGTCGGCTCCTCACGGCTACTGACCCCCTCCTCTCCCCCCCCCCNAAAAAAAAAAAAATGCGTTTCAGTATTGTCTCTTTGGGACATTCACACTTGTACATATTGTTAAAGTTCTTGTATAACATCATGCTAACGATGTTTGGAGTAAAAAGGGATAGTGAACAGCTACTGGCAATAAGAGACGTGAATCCTCGACACAACAAATGAAAAAAAAACATACATAGAGTTTATAGCTCACGCATGAATTTGGATTTTATCGTCAAACCCGGCTTATAATACTAAATAAAACGATGTACCAAATGCTGCATTTGGCCTAATTTGTACTGTCAATCATCAAAACATACGAGATTCTTTTGCTGGACAGAGTTATGGTGAAGTGACAAGTATGGTCAAAGCTGTATCATCCAACTGTTATTGTCAAAAATGCAAGCCCCGCCTACAAACAACTGTAAACAAAGCCTCGCCTCAGGATTTGCATTCATATTGTAAAATACTGGACGTTTTCTTCTCAAGTTTCTTTACCGTAATATTCTGAGGGACAATGAAATAACGTCCGGCAAAGTTTCTATATAAAATGAAACAGTTTGACCGTGAAAGTCTGCAAAACAAGTAGTGCCACGGTGTGAAGCGCGAAACATGAATTCAGATTAGTGAAGTGTAACTTGAATTCAAATTAGTGAAGTGTCCCATTAGGTATGTTCAGCTCCATCACGTGACCTAGGAAATCTTGCTCACACGTTGGTTTGTTTACATGCTCTGCTTATGTATGACTACTCGTCATTTATCAAATTATCCTAGCAATCCCTAGATCACGTGGTGTAACTGACCCGTCTGAAAATACCTCATTGTGCCTCTCCTCTTCTTTTGTACCCCGGGCGGGTCTTTAAGCAGCCCTATTAGTTACTGTCTGACATATTATTCTGATCTCTTCTATTCCCAGCTTAGAAATCTTGTCCACTGTCCACATCCCGAATCTGGAAACTGTGAGAACAGAGCTGAAAAAGTTGGTTGGTTCGGATACAAGAGTCTTCCTTCTTCACTGCACCAGGTAGGTGGCTGTTTAGATGGATGGATGGATGGATGGATGGATGGATGGATGGATGGATGGATGGATGGATGGACGGGTGTATTGGTGAACGTCTGTCTGTCTGTCTGTCTGTCTGTCTGTCTGTCTGTCTGTCTGGATGGATGGATGGATGGATGGATGGATGGATGGAAGGATGGATGCTGACTGACTTCCTGCCTGCCAGGAAGAGTGGTTGTGTGAAATGTGACAGTATTCTTGGTATTTTTGACTGACATGTAGTAACACTATTTATTTTTTTTTTTGTTCATTTCCTTTTCATTCTTTCTCTTTCTTTTATTCTTCCTTCTCTCGGGTTTTCTTCTTCTACCACTATAAGTGGTTGGAAGGCTGGCAATGCTATAAACTATATGTTTGGATTCACATTAATACATGTAGTATTATAGGTACTTTTGGGTTTTCCGCTGTCACTTCTCTCTCTCTCTCTCTCTCTCTCTCTCTCTCTCTTTATCTTTCTCTCTCTCACTCACTCACTCACTCACTCACTCACTCACTCTCTCTTTCTCTCTCTTTCTCTCTCTCTTTATCTTACGTTGTCTCTCGCCTCTCTCTTCCTCGTCGCCATCGTTTCTCACGGGCTTTAAGCACCATTATGAGTGAGAGAAAGAGACAGTGTCTTCTAACACTTCCCGTATCGATCATCTATACAATGAATATCCCTCAATGCCGGCATGATTAGATCTATGCAGTCTGGCACCTACACTAAGCTTCATTTTCCAGTCTGGTAGTTTCCCTGCTGCGTCTAGGAATGATGAACAAAGGGACAGATAACGAGCGCGTAACAAAGAGAATGTACGTCTAGCAGGAAAGTAAACAATTTTAACAATTCTGAGAGACAACCAAACACAGGAAGGGGAAACCAGGGAGGGTGGGGGTGGGGAGGAGGGGGGAACTGACTTACGTAGAGGAGAACTTGGAGAGGGTGTTGTGAAAAAGTCAACTAGAAAAAAAAACAAAATAAGTCGGCCTCCTGTTTTTTGGGTTTTTTTGTCAGTCTTACAAAAAAAGTTAATTTTGGTGGAATAAAATGTAGTCTAAGTCACCACGAAAATATCAGGTAGAAGTAAATGGTCATTGGAAATAGTAGCGTAGACAGTGCGTTAAAACTCACCAGACATGCACAGCTATGATATCTAAGGACCAGGTTGTTATATATGATGAAGTTTGATATACAAACGATGAAAAGCACAGGCTGACAAATCCATCCGTGGTGCCTTGTGGTTCTTATGACCTGAAAACTGAACCATACGGAACCTGAACAATGCATACAAAACGGTTGGTCACTATATAGTTTGATACTCTCTATAACCATAAAGCTGATTTATTTTTTTTGTCGGATGACATTTTTTTCCACAGAAGAAAACTCAGCTGACTATTTCTTTTCCGGAATTCCTAGGGGAGAGGGTAAAATGTTTTCGCTGAGAGGACTTGTTATCGCCAAATTATACAGCACTAAGGTTAATAGCTTCAGTGTCATTCTTCATTTGTCATTCAATCAGTACTATGAATATTAAGACATTATCCTCCTCGGTGGAAACGGGACTGCTCTGTTGAGAACTCAATCACTATGGTGAACGAAAGAGTTAAAATGGGAACATTGTTCGCCTTGAGAGGGGAGACAAAAATCTTACTCCATGGTGAAAACCTAGACTGTCTAGTGCACAGGAGGAAAATGTTAAATTACAAAGTTATCTACCCTCAATATCCGTCCGTTTCATTTCTCTTCTTTCACTTCTCTTCTCTGTCTTCTTTTCATTCTTTCATGTTTACGTGCAGTTATTTCTCTGTTGTTTTGTCGGGTGGACACAGAACATTTGCTATAAGTTGTGCTCTCATCGTGTTTTGGTATCTTTTCAAAATAAAGAAGTTTTCAATTTTTTTAAATTTCTTCCTCTTTTTCTTCTTCTCCTCCTCCTCTTTCTCCTCCTTCCCATCCTTCTTCTGTTTCTTTTGCCTCCTCCTCTTCTTCTTCTTCTTCTTCTCCTTCTTCCTCTTCTTCTTCTTCTTCTTCTGCTCATGTTCTGTTTTTTTCTTCCGTCCTTTTACTTCTTTATCCTCGTAGTTGTGATAATCTTCCAGCACAACCGGGTTCCTGTAGATCATTCTCAGTTATTATGCATTCGCCATCAACCGGGCATCCCAAGCCACAACTCTAAGAACCATTATTTCCAGATTCTACTTTTTTCCATTTTCAGAAGAATATTATTTGGCTGAAATGGTATATTACAGTGGTATTTATTGGCTGATGCATCATTTGCTTGTGGTAGTGAGATTTGATGACGCAATCACACTACTGTTTACATTTTGCCTAAACCGGCTGTGAATGTTGTTGAACTTTACGAATTAAGAACGGACTATTACAGCTGTGCGTGTGACAGTTTGGTTCCACTATATTAAGCAGTGTAACTATTGTTTATCATTGGGCTGCCTCGCACGTGAGAGGAGATTATATCTGCTTGATTTGATCTGTGCCACGTGTATTTCCTGCTCTTCTGGACCGCGCAGCAACACTGATTAAATGGCAACTTTGGGTGTAATAATCATCTTGGTGATATCTTAAATATATTTTTTTCTTGTTTGTTATTCTGCACAACGTACGTCTCATTCTTTTATCATCTCTCTTAGGAGGATATTTTGACATACTTTTGCATCCCCCTCTTTATTATTATATTGTTGCTTCATTCTAAAAGATTTACATTTCTGTTAGCGGCATCTGACGCAGATCTACTTCTGTATTTGTCATGATGCCTACTGGTTGCAATATATGTGCACTTTATTTGTTAAATGTTACTTACTGTGTTCTTTCTCTGACACCAGCTGTCTCTCTAAGCGCTACTATCTTTTTCTATAAATAAAGTAGCGTAACAGAATGAAAGCGGTATTGGGCTGAAGGTATTCAGAATGTGGTTTCGATTTTCGCCATGACCATATTGTAAGTTCCTTGAGAAAGTATTTCATTCACATTTTCCTCCGTTCATTCTTCTGGAAAATGGGTCACTGGCTACAAGCAGTGAAACCCAATGTCCGAATATCAGCGAGTAGCACGGTTAAATGGCAGCGGCACTCTATGCTTCCCAGCGAGTTCAGAAAATTTTCGAATATCTGTCCTGCTGGCGTTATGAAATGCGAAGTTGCATGAGCGGTCCTTGCCTGGATACAAGACTTACAAACAACATTGTTGTAATCATCATTAATATCACTATCATCATTATCATGATTTTCATTACAATGCCTGCTATTATCTAATCTTCCTTAGCCGTGCGTCATACGATATTATAGAGACGGCCGTCAAGCTTGGCCTCACTGGAAAAGACTATGTCTGGATCCTGACAAGATCTTCAATACCCACTGGGAAATACGGCACAGATTCCTTCCCTGTCGGCCTCATGGGTAAGTACGTGAACTAGAAAAAAAAATGGCATAGCTTATAGATACCAGTGCCCCTAATATGAAAAATACACATGCCCTCTTTCTCACTCTCCCCTCCCTCTTCCGCTCCCCTGATGGAGTGCTTCCAGTGAGCCCTGACTGTCTCCCATTACAGCATGGGTGCACCCAGATAACAACTGCGTAACCTGCCCCCATACATTGTCACTGGTCGAAGATTAATAGGAAAAGTCAGTGAGAGAATGAAGTTAGTGAGAGGCATTCTTGAGGCACAAAGAACATACATGTCATGAAAGGGGATTCTAAGTCATCGTGGTAATAACGCGAGAGAGAGAGAGAGAAAGAGAGAGAGAGAGAGAAAGAGAGAGAGAGAGAGAGATACTACCGCTACCAAATATATTTGATTGCTGTTGTGAGACTACAGGACTGCGTAGCAGTTTGTTTTTGGGATGTTTATATAATAACAGTAGATATTTTTTTGAATGCTGCATTCCTGCACAGATATTCTTCACTTCTCCACTTTTCTGTAAAAGAGCAAAGCAGAATGAGGTGAAGGGAGAAAACACAGAACGAGACAGAGAAGAGAGGAGAGAGAGAGGTGAGGAGAAAAGATGATATAAGACAGACATAAGAACACAGAGTTTTAATGAGAAAATCGATGACAAAAAGTTGAAGAAGAAGAGAGTTCGTTTCATATGAAGCATATCTTTGGGTAAGATTATTCTAATTTTTCTTCCTGTTCCTTGAAATGACCTTGAGAACTCATCTGATTTTTTTTTCCTTTCTGTCGCTGTCAAGGCATCAGTTTTGAGTACGAGCTGGAGGCTATGAAGCGGGTGATCAAGGCCGGGGTGAAAACTTGGCTCTACGCCCTCAAGGACATGGCCGAGACGCCTTCAGTTTTCTCAAACATAACGATACCACCGCAGTTTACTTGTGATTCTGACTCGAGCTATTATTGGAAGGACGGGGATGTCATATACAAGTAAGTATAGACCACTTCAGAATGAGAAGTAAACGGTCATGTGATTTCCGAAAGTTTGGACAACATGGTGACACAGGTCTTCCGCCCTACGGAAACAAATAAGATTCTGTCGTCAAGGAAGTAAAAGAATTGCACGATCAGAAGGAACATAACTTTAGGTCCATGCATTCAGACAGATATTGTTCTTATTAAACCATTTGGAACGCTCTAGCACATTCTGAGGTCGCCGTAAAGCATCCAGTGCATTCGTGCGAAATGGTGCAAAGTGTACGTCATGAAGGAAGCCAACATTTTGCCCTCCATAAAGTCAAAAATTATAACCTGGAAAGCTACCGGAACGGTAGCCTGCAGTGGTCCATACGCTACGAGAAAAAATTCTAGTAGACTAGTAGTCTGTTACTGCTATTATATAAAACCAAGATCTCATAATACTCTACAATGACTATAACTGAAAAGATCAGAACGTTTGATACGTTTGTCGTCAAAGTGAGACTATATAAAATGATATTTTTTTTAAAGTGCAGTATACCCATGAGTGCTGTCATAACCTTTGTTGAAAGGATGGAAACATTATATACAGGCGAGTGTGTTAAACAAATAGGTGTATTTCTTCCTGAATAACGGTGCATTATTATTTTATTAAATGCATGTCAGTTCTTAATGGTAGAAAGGAAGTATTGATAGGGATCATCTCACATGAACATTTAGCAATGGATCTTACATTGTTTTATTTGTTTCATGCAACAGTACTTTCAAATTCAAGGAACACAACATCGTTTTTTCCTAGTCTCAATCAGCCGTAGCTGTAATGAGAAGAGGTCAAAGGGAACACATTTCTCAACTTTTCAATAACACAGGAACATGGTACAAAACACCTGGGCAGTACATGATGTGGGCCCTTCCATTCTGAAAAAATAACACAAGCTCATCGATTCTTGAGAGGGACTGAGCACTTTGGGAAGCGTGGAGCCCTTTAGTCCTTAAGAGATACGGGGCGCTGAGAAAGATACCCCATCTGCCCCATAGTTAATCCATTCCATCAGACACAACTTAAAAAAAGTAATAATGATGATCTTTCAGACACATGCTAAATGTGAGCATCTGGGACGAGCCGCAGATCGAGTTCAACGAAAATGGGACACTGAAGCATACAGAGGTCATCATAGTCAACCTGCAGTGGTACGACGGCAAGAAGGACAAGACAGTGTGGAACGAGGTAGATCTAGGTCAACAATGCAGTAATTGACCAGGAAGTGAAGGAACTGGTCAATATTGAGAATTGTGACTGACTGATGTGATCTGAAATCTTAAATACCACTGGCTGATACATGTCTTACTTGTGGATACTAGGAACAGAACTTCCGAGAGACTATCAGAATCTAAGATAACATTTTTTTAATTGGCTGATACTGATTTCTTATTTCCAGATTTAGCTATGACTTATAGGCTATAGTTTAATTATTCTACCAGCTAACAAGACGTATTGTGGCACTGTACTTGCTGAACATGCTAGATGTAAGAATTATTGTTAAGTACTATACAGATTCTGTACTGTAACGCCTAGATGAATCTGAACTGAAACACAAATTTCCATTTCAGCAAGGCCTTTTATACCGTCTAGTCTTTGGGGCTTTCGAATGTTCCGTTTACATTGTCAATGTATATCCAGATTTGATAAAAACAAAGATGTTTGTAATGTAAATCATAATTCCAGACTTCCCGTATCTTTGTATCTCGATATTATCACAGTATAGTCCTGACATGGTCAACAGCAGTGCCCTCTCTATTTTTTTTAAACCTGTATAAGTGCGCTGTTATTATTGTACATTGAAACATTGTTCTGTATTGTGATAACAACCAATACCATGCTGCATTACATCTCTCCCTCTCCTGTGTAGGTGGGCAGATGGAAGCGCTATGGTCTGATCATGGAAGATATCACTTGGCCGGGAGAAGCCTCCATGCCTCCTACAGGCAAACCTAAAAGGGCCTTCTTAAGAGTGACCACACTCCACGAGCTGCCTTATGTGATCTATCGAGAGCCTGAAGCTGATGGATTATGTGAAGAAAAGGCTTTGCCATGCTGGGTGTACCGTAGGGACGAGGACACCAAAGAACTGTAAGACCATCTTCATGAAAAAAAAATCTAGAATCCTCTCCTTGAACTGCAATGTTATTTACATTTGTTTCTACTTTGAATGAAATAGTCTAGAAAGACATCATCCATCGAAGAGAAGAATCTCACAGCCCACCTGCTGAGAGTACTTCTCTGATGTTGGATGTTAGTCAAGATATTGGCAGGATATTGCAACATCTAGCTGCCAACGGATGGGCTTTCAGAGGTCTTTTGACAGACTGGGGGAGAGGGATGGGGACATTGAACTTAGAGGCCTACGCCACTCATGCTGATCCCAGGACCTTTGTTGGTTTGTCTGAGCTAGGATTAAATGATGCTCTATCGGGCTGTTATTGACATCATGTTGCAATTCTACCATCACCTCTTTCTGGAGGAAGGGCATATTACATAGACTGTAATGTGCTGTGGAAGATACTCGTCTGACAAACGCTCTTTTGGTCCCACCTCCACAATGCGTTGTTGTAATGCTGGTCATTTTAAGGAATGATGGCATGCTACTACCTGTGTCTGCACACCCACGCCTTACTTTCACGGGTCTCCTGTGTATTTCGAAGATGGAATCCAGATAAATGCTTTAATGGGAAATGAGAATATTTTCCTTCGGAACAGCAGAAAAATATGAAACATGGGATATTAGCGGAGAAATTGCCTAGGTCCACAGACACCGGTCGTGCGCAGAGACAGATCAATGACTGTAGTGTTAAACGCCTGGACATGTTTCATTTCCTCGTCTGGAATGGATTCTAGAGGAAATAAAATTTCATATTTTTTGTGGTTGAACTTCCCAACTTTGCCTCATATCTTCTGTTAGTGGCAATGATTAAAGATCAAACGTTGATCTATTCTGAGCCAATGTCACTTAAGATCTGAAATCATATCTTCGTTTATAAAAGCGAGAAGGCCGCTTGATGTCAAACCTGAAACTGATTCAGGTGAAAGTGAAGAAAATTTTTATCTAGGCTGGTGTGCCCGTTAGAAAAACTCTTTATTTTCTCTCATGTTGCTTTGAAATGTCAGACGTCATATGAATGTTCAGGTTTGAAAAGCAGCAATTTTATAGTAATTACGTAATCTGAATCTGCCAAAAAGTGTATGATTAACGCGGTATTTTTTTATGCTTCTACAAGTTATAGAGAACTTCGTTGACGATAAAGGAAGGGTTAGCTAGTGCACTCCATGATCCGATATCGAATACTAACATACTGTGCAGTAATTTTCTGCTAAGTAATTTGTAGACATACAGAGCTGGGATTGACTTTTGGAGTGCGACAGATTCTTTTGGAACCTTTGATATTTAAGCAGAATAAGTTTTATGTGAGATGTTTAGAATAACACCGTTTTATGGTACAAGTGGTCTAAACAGTCAGTTGTGGAATTTATTAATGTAGATATTACGTCTAGCCTAATGCAACAATATGCCTTCAACCTTTGGCCTCTAGTATAGGTTCATACCTTTCATAGCTTCTCCGAATTTTCTCAGATTAAGCAACGTGACCATAATGAAGTGTTGTGTTGGACTCAGTATGGACCTACTGAGGATCATGAGCGAGAAGTTGAATTTCGACTTCAAGATCACAGAGGTCAAGGACGGCAAATGGGGTGGCATCAATAAGGTTTGCAAACAACGTAGTAGTTGTGCGTGCCTGTTCAGTTCTGGTATTAGCGGTCTCTGTTGATGATGTGTTTGTGACAGCTGCTGGTCGATGTCAAACATATGGCAGATTCCAGAATATTCGCAGAAACCAATAAAAAACGAATCGTGTGTGTGTGTGTGTGTGTGTGTGTGTGTGTGTGTGTGTGTGTGTGTGTGTGTGCGCGTGCGTGTCTCTCTCTTTGTGGGTGTGCGTGTCTCTCTCTTTGTATGTGTGTGTGTGTGTGTCTGTTTGTGTGTGTGTGTGCGTGTGTGTGTGTCTGTCTATCTGTCTGTCTGTGTGTCTGTGTGTGTGTGTGTCTGTCTGTCTGTCTGTGTGTGTGTCAGTTTGTGTGTGTATGTATGTGTGTGTGTGTGTGTGTGTGTGTGTGCGTGTGTGTGTGTGTGTGTGTGTGTGTGTATGTATGTCTGTGTGTATGTATATAATGCCATACATCATATACATGTTTAGGTTTCAAAGGCAGCAATTTTATAATCTGTATCAGACAAAAAGGTTATGATTAATGCAGCATCTGTTTATACTTGTACGATGAGCCGATATCGAGTACTAGCATACCGTTACTCAAAATTAACGTAGTTCCGACACTTCGATTTCTACGAATTCTCCGCAATAGAGGCTACCACCAGCTTTTCTCAAGCCAGTTCTACCACTGCTCGATTTGTATTTGAGTGTGGGGGTGGGGGGGATTGGAGAGGGGGGGTGGTGTTTGTGTGTGTGTTTTGCAAAGCAATCCCATGACTAGGCATGCTAACTGCTTGAAGATAAAACAAACGTCTATTCTTTACTTGTCAAGATCACCAAAGAATGGAATGGGCTGGTCAAGGCTTTGCTGGATGGCGAGGCTGATATTGTGTTGACGTCATTAAAAATCAATCCAGAGAGGGCGGAGGCCATTCGATTTTCTGTGCCATATTTGGAGACGGGTATCAAGATCATTGTAGCGCTCCGTGATGGTGCAATTTCACCAACAGCCTTTTTAGGTAAGCTTGTTTCTCAAAGCACCATAATATGCTTCCATTTATCATGTTGCTGGTAATATAGATCCACCAATGTGACAGACAGATCTCAGAGAAACTCTTTCATATCTAAGTCAACAAATTATAGAAGAAAAAAAAAGAATGTGGTGAAAGTAACCATTTCGATTACGGAGCATTATTGGATAGCTGCCCAAAGCCATCTGATGAAATAGCAATCAACCGTATTTGCTATATGACTATCTTAGCATGATCGACAGTCTAAGTAACTGGTTTTTTGTCACTTATGAACTGTCGGATTTCCTATCCTCTTAACACCTTTAGATCTCCTTCATTTCAATGTTGATTTCTGAGACAGTGTTTTTCTGAAGCTCTGCTGTCACAGTTATGACTATGCAGTATGCACATTGCGCATACATATGAAAGTGGGAGAGAGAAAGAGACAGAGCTAGAGAGATAGAAAGAAAGAGAGAAAGAGAGAGAATGAGGGAGTAAGTAAGTAAACCATAAACACGAATAATCTGCAGATCATTTACTGTAGTTACAGGATCAACAATTGTGTGCTTAATGTCGAAATGAATGTAGGATTTTTATCATCAACGAAGTTGATTGATCCCCCATTTGCTTATCAACATGACCAGCTACATGGTTAGTTCACTAGACTATACGCTACCACACTCCATGAGCTATACTAAATAACAGCAGCAATGTGAGCATTCTTCGGGGCTCTGCACCTCACGTTACATTATATTTTGGTGTCTATAAAGATGCAGCCAGTTTACGAACTGACTCTAACGTGCTTACCAGGGCCTGTGACATTCCCTCCTGTTATTTTTTCAATTCCCTCCTGTTATTTTTTCAATCTTCCGGTCTTGCACACTCAATCATGATGTTTAATTAGGCTCATGTCAGAAAGGGCAACGTTACTGTCATTACATGACATGTAAAATCGTGGCACTTAAGATTCCACCCTCATTCATGTATGCACATTATAAATGGTTGAATGATATGAAATGACATGTCATTATCTGCCATTTGGGCAGGAACTGTGTGTGCTCATGCTATTTATGATAACTTTAAAGTTTAGGACAAAATGCGATAAATGCATTTACAACTTTTATAACCCATAGCACAAAGTCGTGGCGCCCAGTGGGTTAGTATTTGACGCTTTTTCGAATTCATGTTAATAGCTCTCTTTATTTACGACAAAAGTCTGTTTTATTGCGAGTACCAAACTGAAATATTGTACTTTTTTATAGTCAATAACTCCTGTGTAAATCCAATTCCTTATCTTATCAGCATAGAGGAAATTTCTCAGTCGTGTCATTAAAAGCAAGATTTTAATTCGAAATGGCCACATAATTCCAAATGCTCTCTTGAAGTGACGTGATACTCATGCCTCCAGCCTACTATATATTCGTTGGTTAGCAAAAAAATGTAAACCATTTATCGCATTTTGTGCTGAAAATGTGAATCTGAAACACCATGAATGCATCGTGTATATTATTATTGTAAAACTGCTGCACTGCACCTGGGCTTTTGGACTCTTTTCTGACCTTATGACAGCTGACAATTTGATTCTGAACATTGAAGGCTGGAATACACTCTGTTTCAGGGGAGAGCAATATGCTGTACTAAATTAATCTTGACATAATGTTTCCCTTGTATAGGCAAAACGCCCCATATACGTGAAAAGGTTATGTCATTTGAAAATACCCACTCTACTGTTTTTAAAGGTTGCAATATCAGAGTCCTGATAAAGCTGTCCAAATACATTGTGATAACCGATCCATTTGTTATCTGATGAGTAACAATTTTTAAAGATTACACAATGCACTGGCATAGCGCCATTCCCCTATGGGACATCTTGCTAGCTAGCGATCCATTACTTTGTCAGGGCCTACAAAATGCTTTCCAACCCCTCACTTTTTGTCTGTGAACCTAAAACACAGCTCTTCAATGAATGGCTCATCCAGCCATTTTACTTCCATCTGGGCTTGCAGTCAGTCGAAATGAGGCTTATGTCGTTAAACTGGGCAACTGAGACATCAGGCTTTAAAGATGACTTGAGTCATCCGGTATATACTTTTAATTTGTGTTGCCAGAACTGAAAGTAAAACTGACCCCCTCCCCCACCCTGCTCTTTCAAATTTTTAATGTCGATGTCTCGAGCCAGGCTAATGCTAGATGAAACATTTTCTCCTTATGACAACTACCTAATGGTATTAAGCTTTCTTATCATGCCAGTAACATGATATAGTCAAAAGCGACTTATGCCTTATTTTGACTGGCTCAAAGACAAATTAATGCTACTTTTCATCCATTCCATTACCCCTTTCCTCTTCAATGGCAGAAAACCTTTTTTTATAAGGGGNCCTTCCCGCTCATCCCCCCTTTTTTCATTTCAAGAACTTTGAATATAAACTGAAGTACAATTAACTTATATACATATAGCATATATATCGGACAAATAACCCCTTTCCTTTACCAGAGCTGCAAAGTGTTAGTTTGTAGCCCCTAACTCCCAGCCGCATCTCGCCCATTTCAGAGCACAGCATTCAAAAGAGTATCCACTACCCTTGTTCCAGACCACAAATGTAAAATATTGGCAACCAATAGACTTCCTATCCTTGTTTCACATCATAAAAATATAAAATGATGTTAGCCAAAAGTACCCCTCCTATTGTATCAGATTGTAAGTGTAGAATAATATTAGCCAATATACCCCCACCTTTGTTTCAAACCTGCGAAAAACTATTAGCTAATAGTCCATCGCTTGTTTCAGATCATAAATATAAAATAATATTAGCCAAAAGTACCCCTCCTCTTGTATCAGAGTGTAAGTATAGAATAACATTAGCCAATATACCCCCATCTTTGTTTCAAACCTGCGAAAAACTATTAGCTAATAGTCCCTCTCTTCATTCAAATGGTTATCCGCTACCGTTGGTCCAGACCATAAGTGTAAAATATTGGCAACCAATAGTCCTCCTATCCTTGTTTCAGATCATAAATAAAAATAATGTTAGCCAATTGTATCCCTACCCTTGTTTCAGATCCATAATATAAAATCATATTAGCCATTAGTACCCCTACCCTCTTATCGGATCTTAAGTATAAAACAATGTCCCCCATATTAGCTAATAATCCCCGCTTGTTTCAGAGCCCTTCGACTTTTTCTCATGGATTCTGATTGTGTTGTTATCGGTGCACATTATGGCGGCCATTATCTTCATCTTTGAATGGGCCGTGCCACCGCAAGGCAACGTGAAACAAGGTAGCCATGGCTTATGACTCAGGCAAATTCCTACACCTTTTCTATGCTTCAGTGTATCTTGCACTTGTTTTTCCCTTTTTTTTTTCATTTTATCATTTTTTAAAATTTCCTTATTTACTGGATCGGTTACTTTATCCTCATGACTGTACCTACCTATCTGTCCCATTTTTGCAAGTCAAATCTCTCTTGGTTATGGTTTTGATTAGCTATGCTCTGCACGCCATGTTTACTATGCTATTTTTCTTCAAAATAAGAACTCTGGCATTTATACCTGCTTAAACGAAAGCTTTTCACAACAGTCTTAATCGTAAAATAGATAGAGAAGTGTTGCTCTGTCATGGCCTGAGCTTATTTCAGGCCTACCTATCTTCACAGGCAATACCCGAAGTGTTTAAAAGGCATGCACACAGCTGCTGTAGGCCTGTAGAAAACACTGAATCTCTAGACCTGTCAAATATTTCAGTTGAGGCCGGATATACAAAAAAGTACACCAAAATTTTAAAATCAGAAAGACAAAATTCATGATACAAAAATTCTATTTTTCGGTCATATTTTGAAAACTTTGTTTTTCTTTCATACAATTTGTTGTATATTTCTTTACGTCGTCCCAGCTGGGTTTATTTATAATTTTGTTCTCCAATCTTCCATACTACGTTTGACTTACCCGTCAATGGACCCTCTGGCCATTGTGCCTTTTGTGTTAGTGTTATGTTCGTTTCAGAAAATGGGCATGCAGTAATGAACACCAGAATTCCTTTAGTCTTTGAATATGACAAACTCGAAGTCCCAGGGAAAATGCATAAAAAATAGTGAAAGACACATGCTTTCCAGCCGAGACTAGCCTAAGACAAAACGCATCTACATACGTCAAAGTCCGCTATGATACTGCGGTGATAGATGTCGGTCTTAGTGTTCATTTTTTTTTTCAAAACGCAGCGTCTGTTCGACGTTTATTTATAAACTACATAAAGAGTTTGTACTATCAAAATAACACACTGCAAATCTGCAGACCGAATCACCGTTAAATGTGGTTGCATTGCATGACGATCGTCCAAAGGGTCTTTATACTTGGCCTCAGTTTTTGGAGGAGTATTGTACCCTTAGCGTCCGTCCATTACAAACATGTTGTTATCAGTCTTTCTTACTTGTCAATACTACCTCCTTTTGCTAAATAGAAGCAAAATGTGAAGAGGACTCTCTCTTATTAATTTTCAGAATCTCTAGGTCTTTCTGCGATGTTACGAGAGGTCTCAACCACACATGTAAATTGTGAACAGAGTAAAGATATTTGCCTAAACGGTTATGTTTGCCTCATAACATGAAACCACGATTTCGGTAAATAGTTCCTGTAAAACGCTCTCATTGGGATCGAGAAAAGAGATGATGGTCTGCTGATCGACTAAATCTCGGTCACGAGGCAAAACAGGCGTTTCAGCTTCTAACGTTGTATCCGATGGAGGAGCTAAGCCAACTCATGTACAACTGTGAGGATAGCAACAACAGAATGTGACTAAAAGGTGATCATCATGAGTGGTTAAAGACGCTAGTTGCCGATGCATGAAATCTTCAGAAAGCAATACCATCCTGAAAATAAACACTAAAGTTCTCCTTACATTTTTGTCTGATCCATTCCATTAAACCTTGACCTGTTTGTTCTTTTTCTGACCTCTTATCCTCAGGAATTTGCTTGATTCTTTGCCTGGCTATCATGTTCCAGTTCCTGCTTGTGCTTTGAACACAATTCCTACCTTGTCCTATTAACCTTCAGATCTTTACAGATGTCGTATGACTGGTTAAAGGAATGCACATTATCCTATCACTAAAGCTTCAAGGGTATTTTTTTTCTATTTTGTACACTGGTAAGAATACTAAAAATGCACTGTGACCTTTCTGCTTAGACAAGGTTGCAAGATTTCGCTGACAACATTGTGCAGCCAACGACTGGCTTCTCACGACAACAGTGGTGGGTCCACATCATGTTCAGCACTGTAACGTGATAGGCCTACATCATCCAAAAAAAAAAAAAGTATCTTACCAGGTCTAGATATCTCCTCTTTCTTCTTTCCTACGTTTTGTAACAGAACCCTACGACTACGCCTCTTGGTCCCTAATCCTAATCTTCAGTGTGCACGCCACTGGTTCTTCCATCCTCATCTTTGAATGGCTGAGTCCGTATGGGCTCAACCGAGGACTGACACCTATGCGAGGTAACTGAGGTAAAACTCAGGGAGTAAGGTTTAGTAATTGTTACCCCTGTATCAGGTAAAGATGATCTCCCTTCTAGAATGATAGTAACAATCGTAAATGGAGTAACTGGTTTACATGTTCTCACTTTTTCATCGTTACTTTCTATTTATTGTTGTCGACAGATCGTACTATGTCTGTCTAGTAAACAGATCTGAAATATATTGAAAACTTCACTCCGTTCCTTTCATATTAAAGTAAATTTCACATAAATTTTAGAATAGATATTATTTTTCAGCAATGCTTTTACATCGAATAACTATGCTTTTTTTTTTTACCTACCATTGTTGTCTTTTTGCATATTTTCATATTTCAGTGGCTTCCACATTTCGCACAATGTTCCTGATTCGCTTTTTAATTCACCTGTTGTTTACAGTTTGCTACTCTCTGTCTTCATGCTTCTTCATGTTGTTTTCGTGATATACTTTTTTTAAAAATAGATTTTTTGTCTCAGTTATATTTTGGAAATTTGACTGTCAATAGTGATCTCTTGGGATAGAAAGTCTTTAAGGGAATTTAAAATTTTGGCTTGAAGTAGTCACGAAATACACCGAACTGAAATGGGAATGGGAAGAAAAGAACAGAAAATGGGTTGAGGGTGGGCAGGGCTGAAAAGAGTTGAAAACTGTCAGCGTATGGCTCAAGAGTCACAGTTTTACAGAAATGGTAGGTGGAGGAGGTGAAAGTTAGCTGATGTTGTCTTAACAATAGATTGAAGGGATTGGTATTCTGGAACCTGTCACGTGCCTTTCAGTAGTAGGTTAGTGATATTTTTGGGAGGAGGGGGAGAAATAGGGAATACAGTGTGACAACTGAAACTGGTTAACAGATTCGGGGTGTGTGCGCTGCACGTTGTACGTGTTTTTACTTGAGAGAGTTCAGTTCAATGAAGAGAAAAGAACGCAAGAAATTACAGATATATCTAGCTTGAAACGCACTAAACCAACACCTGGATGCAGCTTAAACTGTTTTTAGTACAGTATTATTTTATCACAGCTGTCTAATTCTCCAGTGACCCTGCCAGTTTGATTTTGACTTATAGAGATCCATGTCAACATGTCACAATGAAGCTAGATTGCCCCATACGTAGAAAAACTCTTCAGCATGAGATTGTATTATTTTTTTTATCATAATGAAAACTGTCAGCAGAATTCCGCCATTAACTCTCACCAACGTTTATTTCTTCAGCCAAACGTTATTATTCAAAAAGTGCCAGACAACACACTACTATTTAAGAGGTAGCTTGATAATGCATTTTGACTTTAAATGCCTCTCTTTTGCTTTGATATTTTATCTCTAGCCGGGCGATACTTCTATTAATTATAGTCTGTCCCATGAACATTTTGGCATAATTTTTTTCCCTGCCGCTTGAAGTTTTGTGTAGTTTATACATCTTCAGTGTCTTTTAACACTATTTGTAAATAAGTAAATTGCCCTGAAGGAATTTTTAAAAATATGTTTGAATGCACTCACCTTCCATTTTTTATTTATTTATCAATTCTTCACTTTCAAATATTTCAAAACGCATTACATCTATTTCTTGCCTCATTTCCGGAACAAGATATTTCAGTAACTATTCAAGCAAATATTTATGAGCTTTGGTGTGCGTATAAGACCACCTAAATTAAAAGCTTGCTTTAAAAATCTGTACAATAAAATAGTAAGTAAAAGTTTTACATAGTTGTATTATAAGTTAAAAATCAGGAAATGAAAATGCATGAAAACGAAATTTCATTAAAGAATAATTTTCTAATCTGAGATTATTTTAGAAACAAACCTAAGGAAATCGATAGAGCAAAGAGAAACGTGTAAATGTATTTTAGAATACTAAAATTGAGTGAGATATCATGTTCCAAACTTCTGTTTCAAACTGTGTTCTAAAACGTGTATTCACTCGCTAAAAATATATCATGAATCATTTTTATTGCTATAATCTTTTCATCACATTATAGACTACAAGTTACGAGGTATAAAAATTGTAGTATCAATTTTTTTTGATTTTTTTGCTCTCTCTACCATATTCATGTGGCCTAATTTATTTACACTTCACGCTGTCTTCACTTTAACTTCCACGGTAGTCCATTATGTGTTTCCTGCTAAATCTTACCCCCACCTAGACCACAAGTTCTCCCTGTTCCGATCATTCTGGTTGATCTGGGCCATGTTGTTCAGCACCTCCGTCCAGACTGACACTCCGAAGGGAATCGCTAGCCGCTTCCTGGCCAACATTTGGGCTCTCTTTGCCCTGGTCTTCCTGGCATCCTACACTGCCAACCTGGCAGCGTTCATGATCACTAAGGAGGAATACTACGATCTATCGGGTATCCAAGATATCAGAGTAAGTTGTGTATAAGTGTGGGCGATATCTGGTGAAAGTAATCGAA
>JAWQUT010000345.1:102547-146517 GCA_033807755.1 Ellobium chinense | reverse complement strand
GAGGGCTTAAATCATTGTAAGCGGAGTTTTGATTTTTCGTTGTTTTGTGGCTTTATTAGGGCTTTAATGAGTGCTGTTTTCTGGAGCTTTAAGGAATATCTTTTTTTATTTTTTCAGAGCTTAAATTGGTAAATTATAATTTTTAATTTTATACGATAAGACGTTTTGGTTAATTTATTCTCGAGCGTGCAGTGAAAGGGAAAGGGGTCTCATAGGCAGCATAATACATAAGGAACTTCTCCACATAAAAATCTCACCTAATTCTAACACATTTTTATTTTAAGTTTTGCTAATCTTCACTAAAAGTTTTTGTTTGTTAGGGGCCTGACAACAGTGAATAATTCCCCAGAGGAGACGGACTATTTGGCGAGAAGAGCTGATGTGGACTGACTCGCACAGAGCTTCGGGACGAGAGACTGTGGCCAGATCTATCTGAGGCAAACGCCACACTTCAGAAACGAGGAGAGACACGCTGGTCATCAACCCATGACTACCCATAAGGGTGGTACCCTGCCAGATCTTCCTCACGTCGACGTGTGAGGGTCCTAGGATGCAATAGGTAACTGGACCATGCCTCGAGCAGTCTCCGAGTGGGTTCTTTGTGTCTGTTCTGGTACGATGCTGGAGGCATACTTAGAATGGGGAAGTTGTTATGACTGGTTGTTGTAAAAGTGCTCCCTACCATACCAGCAGTTTGACTATATCCGTATGGTCCTAGCCTTTTGTATTCTATAGGCATGTGGTTGAATCTTAAATACTTATGAACTGAGCCGAGTTGTTAAATTATGCAGTTTGTGGTCGATTTCATGAAATTGCCAAGGATAGCAGATGTTGTGTCGAAGACAATATATAATGCTGTGTCACTTGACTTAAAAACCTTCGGCGGCCATGTGGGATTCAATTTGCATGCTCGAAATGCCTGCGAACTCACTAACATAACAAGAGTAGATCTATGGTATAAAAGATGAGCCAGGCAAGTTCAAATCAGCATATTATTCTCTAATGAAGGTTTACAGTAGACACTCTCTCATTCTGTGGTGGTTGTAGATATGTCGGATGTTCTGACAGCTGGCTTCAATTATATTGCGCGCTGGGAGACAAAATGTGGCACAATATAACCAACCATCCATACTCCGTGCTGTTGGACGGTGTTCTGGCGACTGGGGTAAGAGAAAAGTTGTGCACTTTAAAGATCTCAGAACATTGTTCTAATTTCTGAGTATGAGCACGATCGGAGACCGCTGTATAAGTATGCAAGACAAACTCAACTAACTCTCCCTAAGAACAGTGCACAGTATAGGCAATTTTCAGCACTCTGTGCTGCTGGACGATGTTCCGGCACCCGGAGTATGAGAAAAGCTATGCACTCTAATGGTTTCAGAACAAAGACTAAATCTGGAGTATGAGAAAAGCTATGCACTCTAATGGTTTCAGACCAAAGACCACGTGTTTCGCTGAGCATCGCAAAAACAGCAAGAATTCTGAGAATTCTGCTGCAGGTCTAAGGGACTGTGACAATGGCAGTACTCTAAGATAAACCGTAGAAACGTTATACCATAGGTCTGTGATTGTAACAGTGCAATATACATTGCCACCTCTAAACATTACAAGTCATGGAATTCGCGTAACCTGGAGAAGGAAAATATAATTATACCAAAGCTGGAGTTTCATTTGGGTTGCATTTTTCTCTGGACCGAAAATTACATCAAGTGACTGCAGTGTTCCTTTTGAAATGTTATAAGGCGTTGGAAAACACTGAATTAATTATAAATTACATTCTCATTACTTGAAGTTGTTTTAGCATGTACATGCTGAAATGTACAGTTGAGTTTAATTAACAGACCTGCCTTAGTTTGGTTTTTTTTGGCCATGATCAAGCGATATTCAACAACACTTGATTTTACCACAAAGACAGTCTCATGGAGAACAGCAGCCTCGTTCGCATTTTTGCTTTACGTTACAAAAGTAGTGATGTGTTCTCTGATTAAATGGTCATAATGGTTGACCAGTAATATTTTAATAAGCACTGACATCTTTTTTTTTCATATTGTCAGATTGTACAGTATGCTATAAACTATGAGATCTTGCTTAGCCAGTGGCCACAAACACAGGAAGCCAATAACACTGTCCATCGGACGTCAGTCAGATCTTTTTCAACCACATGCCTATATTAGTCACAATACACATTATATTTTCAAAGGATCATATGCTTACAGTCAGAAATCGCGTCACGCGGTTGAGAACATTATCAGTCTTGGCAACTGTCATCTGAAGTTTGCCGTCAGCATTGTACTATGAACAGACACCGGGATCTCCTGGAGAGTGTTCCAGGCCTGGTCCAGCCTGTTGTGTCCAAGGTCCTCTCACGGCGGAGTGAGGACGGTCTGGCAGGATATCACCTATAAGGATAGTATGGGATTGATGGGCTGGGTGTCTACTCGCTCTTTCTGAAGGTCTGGTGTTTGTGATGGGTGGATGAGCTGCATGTCCTGTCTTAAGCTGAGAGTGTGACAGTTCCATTTATCAGCCTGCCCCCATGTCTGTCAGACTCAGTGTCTGTTGATCTGTGTGAATGACCTTCGTCTATCCCGTTCCCCATCCTCATTCCATTCCACCCGTTCCTACTTTTTCCCATTCCATCCTCCCATTTCATCCCATATATCTTCCTATTCAATGCCATCCAATCGCATCCCTTTCATCCCTTTGAATCCCTCCCATCCATCTATCCATCCATCCATCCCATTCATCCCTCGTTTCCTTCCGTACTCTCCCTACCTCCATCCATCCATATATCCTCCATCCATATATCCATCCATCCATCCATCCATCCATCCATCCATCCATCATCCATCCATCCTATTCCCGCCCTCCCTTCGGTTTCCATCCCTCCCTTCCTCCATCCATTTCTCCGCCCATCCATCCATCCATCCATCCATCCATCCATCCATCCATCCATCCATCCATCCATCCATCCATCCATCCCTTCTACCCTCCCTCCATTCATCCATCCATCCTATTCCCGCCCTCCTTTCCGTTTCCCTCCCTCCCTTCCTCCATCCATTTCTCCGCCCATCCATCCATCCATCCATCCATCCATCCATCCATCCATCCATCCCTTCCTCACCCACCCCATTCTTTCCCTCCATTCCTCCCGTTTCTCTCCCTCCAGTATCCCCCCCTTTCATTCTCCATCCATTCCTCTAGCCCTCCATCCATCCATCCACTCACTCACCTATCCCATCCCATCCAGTCTAAACCAGTATACATTATCCCCAAATATATCTAATAAGAAATACAAATTTATTTTTATCGATGAAATTGCTATTGAACATTTTTTACGAACAAGTCTCGTGCTGTGTCTGACTTAGCTGTTGGATCTCCTTTTTTTTTTTTAAATTTTGGTTCCCCTCCCCTAGTCATTTTTTTTCTTTCTCTCTGCCTTTTCTCTTTCAATCGTCAGTTGTTTTTCTGCTGCAACCTCTTCTTTCCCACCAATTCCTCATCCAGCAGTGTGCCTCTACGTCTTATCCACTTTTACTTTATCAATCTTCCCATTTCTCTTACTCCAACCCCATTTTTCACTTCAACTCTTATTCTCTCCTCCTCCATAATCCCCGATACAGAAACAGGGCAAGGATATTAATTTAAAGATGAAAAGTTATATACCCGTTAGTCCCACAGGCTGTGTGTGTAAACATCAGAAAGGATCATCAACTAACATGAAATGGTATTGAAACACGGAGGAAGTCCCACTTCCTGAGCAGGCAGACTTCAGACAGTAGACTACTACAGCACAAAGGATCAAGCCAGTAAAGATAACGCACCTGTCTCAGGAAATTGAAAATGCCTTTTAAGACAAACAACATAATACTGACTGCATGGACAGACAACGTTTCAAAAAGTCGCATCATATCGAAGTGAAGCAAGTCCCGCATATACAACAGATGAGCAAGAGTCATAGTTAATCACTAATAAAGCATGAAAAAGCGTTTGCTGCATGGAAATTCACAAGCAGGCATCTTGTCATCTACACTCATTCATTTCAAGCTTTGTGATTGATGTAATGATTTACTCGGACGGGGTTGTAGCAAGATACAAAAAGAGTGAATTGGGTGTCCTGATGCATAGTGCGGAGGCAACGTTGTCCATAGAGGATCAGGAGCTTATGACGTAACCACTTCCAATATGCGAATGGAAGCAGAGGCTGTCACAGAAGCTTTGCAATGAATTGCAACATCTTTAAGCCTGAAGACCAACAACAATGTGATAATCACAGACTCAATAAATATGCTGAGGAATATAGAAAAAGGTATGCTCTGAACTGAGTGACTGCAAATCATTCAAGGCACAACAATCAAAGCAGCCCATGGGTACTGCTTCGGCCATGCTGGGGTGCGTGGGAATATTATTGCTGATACCTTGGCAGGTCGAGCACAGGTTAGGTGCACATTCAAGCAGGATAGAGCAGATATCCTTAGGCAACTGGAAAAAAAAAATTAGGGAGGAGAAGGAGAAGCCCTGGGACAACAATCCTGCAGTGAGTCGTATGAAGGAGATTCGTGGGATGAAAGGAAGTGGTAGAAGCTGCAAGACTCATTGGAAGGAATAGAACTTCTCAACCAGATGTCAACCGGTATGATTAGTTTTGTTCCCTTTGAGGCGGTTTGGAACGTGGAGATCGGAGCACCTATGGACATGTTTAGAGTGGAGTCATATTGTTTCCAGCAACAAGTATCAAGTGCCAAGCCTTGCTTTGGAAATCCATAACTGTGTGGACAGTCATGTTACATTTGCACTGCAATGGATTCAGGACAGCAACATACAAGGCAAAGGGAGGCACTGAGAATGAGAAAAAGCAATGAGCGGCCTATGACCAGCCTGCATGCAAGATCTTCATTTCTGTAGACAGTGAAATAAGTAATCAATTCTAATGAGATCGAGGAACAGCTCAACCGATGGACAACTGACGATGCATGTATGCCCATATTATACCTGCTTTTCCCTCTCCACCCAGAAATTTACACCATTAATATTCAAATGGTCGTTATCTTCCGTTTGCAGTCTCAGCGTAATGCAACTGATTGCTCATACACAGGATTGTTTTAAGTTTGTGCACTGGTTTTGTAAAACAATACCAGTATTTGAAATTCTTTACGAATAATTGTGAGGCTTAAAATAAATGACCCAGATCCAAAGGTAGAGTTTAATTAGCGGCTCAAACCCAGTGCGCCTCTAAGATCACACCATTTTGAGCCTCAATACAACTGGTCCCAAAATAACGGAGTACGACAGGGTAATTCACAAAACGTCTAAAATCCCCTACACAAAACAGTATCATGAGAAAAATAACAACAATCCGTAGTTACAATGTCTTGCATATGAAAGAGGAAGTCTTTGCATGCCTGGTTAGCGTAGCAAGGAAATACACACGACATCAAACACGCAAGTCCGGTGATGCAGAAATGTGCAGTCAATACCAATGATTCATCTATATCGTGTGATTGTATGTCTCTTCTCAAGACTGTTCATGCTTGCAGACACACTCTCCTAACAACCCATTGTAAACTATTACACAGGTTTATATGGTCGCGACGCCATGAAATCACGTTTTTGTTTGTTCTTACTTCATTGATTATCGCCCCAACATCTGTTGCACTAGTCATTCATGAAAGCTGAACGCCAAAGAGAAGGGGAGGGGGAAAAAAAGGGTTATAAAACAAGTTCTCACTTTACAGGTCGTAGATCAGGCAGCGCAGCCTTATTAACTAACTAAGCTGAGAAACCGCGTAGGCGTGGTCTTACCGTTCATAGACAACCAATCAGCGCTTAAACAAGACGTATAGTCTAGTTTGTCGATCGAAACAGACGCATGCATTTTCAAAGTGATCGCCGGCGGATGGAATAGAACGATCCGCGTTCAGCGTTTAAAGTGTATAATAATATGTCTTAGATTTATTGATACCAGTAACTTGATCCAGCCTAAACCTGATATAAGTCTGGGCGTCAAAATGGTAAGGACTACTTTCTATTCTTATCCTTTACGTCTGTCATATAGGCTTCTCTCTGTTAATTTTATTATGTGTAGGTAGGCCTGTTTGCAGGACTGATCAGACCCTAGCATGCGTTTTCACGTGAAGACCCAAGCATACACTTTCACGTGAACACAAATGTCCCTCTTCCTTCTCCGAGCGATAGAAAGAAGACTACTTTCTACAAACCGAATCGGCATCCATAGGTTATGGCTTAGATAATTAAGAGTAGTTTGCATTGTGGCGACGGTCATATCTCGCACGATAAATAAAGATGCGCAAGCTTAGCACGATTAGTCATAAATAACAGCTAATATTATTTATGATTGGGCTCTCGAGCTCCAAATTTATGGTTCCCTTCTTCGCAGCTCCAACAAAACTCATGCACTGTCGTAGGCATGCGTCAATTTAAGCTTATTCTAAGAACCAAATTTCACTGTTCTGGATAGAGTTATTAATACGAGCGTACATAGTACAAAAAAATAGTACACTTACTCAGGCCTACCCCTCTCTCAACAGTGATATTTTCGCTATTATCGCACAAAATCGCCTGGAAATTTGAAGTTGGCTTTCAGATCATACCGACCCAATGTAAATATGTTTTTTTCTAAAATAAGGAATGATGTATTTTGAATTTGTTTATATATAAACAACATTGCAGTGGAAACTATTACGGCGAAACGGTTGTTTACAGTACTTAGCTTTGTTGACCGCAATAACGTTTTGTTTAACCCCGTTGTCAACAAAGCGTGTTCAGCGGCCGTATCCAGTCATGAGTAGTACATTAACAATGTCAATAGCCTACTTCGCATGGAAAATTAAGTAGGTAATCTCATACAATTTAGAGATGCCCATCCTCAAGCTTTAAATCCGAATATTTTTTTTTAACGACTTGGATACTTTTCATGCTTTAAAACCACTGGTCAGTCGTTCAGTCTTACAGCTTAGATAAAATAAATATGTTTTTCGATAACGACCGAAAACCCAAAAGTAAGGCTTTGATTTATTTTGTGATTAATGGTTGCCTGTTGTGAATAATCACTCACGCGTGTTGTCCATATCATCCGACTAGGCCTTAAACATAGGACACATTATCCAATTATGTGAGTGATTTTTACCTGACATCAGGGTGTACGGTGAGACGTTCCCTCAATAGGCAAGGCAGAAAATTTTAGTTTTGTTACGAAGTCACTACGGTAAACATCTATTCTCGCGTTTGTTTTTTTGGTTTTTTTTTAACCTAATTTTGCCAAAGAACGAATGAACTACACCGGAATCAGTCATCCTACAGATGTGCCATTATGATATTAAGGATTTGTAAGATCGGTAACATTCAAAAGGTCGCATGCAAAAAAAAAATTTTTAACTTGAAAAAATGGTTAGGCCATCATCGCCGTTTAAAGGTGGGTAGATGAGCGTAAATGGACTATTGTGTATAATGGACAGGACAAAGCGTTTGCTCGCAGCATGGATCTTCAGGCGATACAAGCTGCGTTCTCTTCAAATTATGTATAATTCCTTTGGGTAAAACATCAGATACACGCTGACACAATGGGTTTTTAACTTTAAAGAGGAAAAACATGCCTGAGTATCCAGTCTGTCAGAAACTGGGTCAGGGAAACTCAAGAAGGCCGTGTCCATTTTGAAGATTCTCAAAGATGCCGGTGTCCAGCGTCAGCAGCAGCATGTGATGAGTTTTTTAGTACAAGCTCCTGTTATTACAATTACAGAATTCATAGGCAAAACTGTTGATTAAATCATGGAGGAGATTGACATGCCCAGGCTTCAGTTCACTGAGAATCGGGTGCGATGAGTTTCGTGTATTTCTCTGGTGGGTACGCATTGAGGTTTTCTAATCACAGACTTGAAACAGCTCACGAAACTTTGGTATATTCCTGGGACTCAGATTTAAAAAGACAGTCTGCTGTCTGGTGAAACCCAGATTCACCAAAACCACGGTATAAGCAGAGGATTCTATGAAAGAGACGCACGTTATTTTCTTGGACATCACTGGTGTTCGACTTAGTCTAGCCTGTCTCTGTGGGGGAGAACAGACTGTCAAGACTGGTTACAGCAAGAAGGCGCTTCAGAGGAAACTGGGACGTACTATTACAAGACAAGAATAGGATTACTGGAGTGAGGAGTCTCTCACCAGGAAAAAGTAGCAAAGCTGATATTACTTGCAAGATGGTCGACCTGCTGGGGCGGGGCTGTCGGAGCAGGACGATCACCCTGAGCTATGTATAACTTCATTTGTTCCTCCCAGTACTCCACCAACTCGGGTGAGAGAGAATCTCAGGTGACGATTCGAAGAGGGGGAAGAGTTCTGACCACAAGTGCCGTCCTCTGGAGAATTAGAAATGAAGTTTGGTGACCTCATGTTTAAAGATGACTGCGGCGTCTGCAAGTTGTGTTGACTACGGCGATTAGCTCACACGATATTTCCTGTAAGTTTGATGACTTTGCAATGAAAGTTCTGAGGGGAAACGTTATTTTTGGGATCGGTTTACCCGAAGTAACATTGTCCTGTAAGTAATCAGTCTTATCCAAATAATTAATCAACCCCAATAGTTCCCACATGTAAATACTTTTACTTCGCAGTTTACGTAATTCTTACCAGAGTATTAAAATTTATCGTATCTGCCCGCCTCATTAATCCTTACGATTCACTTCATTTTGTCTGTCTGTTTTCAAGGATCCACTGACAGGTCGAAATGATGCTAAATCATTATGGCGTCCATAGTGAGGAAGGCAAAATCACAGAAAGCTATCATAGGATATTATCTTATTGTCCCTGGTGTCAACTGAAGATCAAGGATACGAAACATTCATCCCTTGAGATCATGTCATCCCTGTGTGAAAATCTGATGAACTGTCGACGCCTCAGAGAAAAGCCTCGAATGTCTGCGAAAGCTCGTCCGAGAAGCATGTCCTTCCCTTCTGATCTCGCGACGGATCCTTACAGCGATTTCTACTACTATTACCCGCACAAATTCAACAACAACGTACTCAACTGTAAGTAAGCTACATTAAACTAACATTTAGTTGTATGTAGATCACAGTGATTTATAGACTTACGACGATAAGATAGGTTACTCTCATTATGTCCAACAACTACAGATGCTCTGATCGTAGGTTTGAATATGTTTTTAGGACACGTTGTATTGAGGCTCTACACACTGTTGAAAGCTTAGGAAAATGCCGAGCGTAGGCCTATATAACATTTTTGATAGAATAAAATTCAGTCATGCATGGCCTCTTCTCATCGCTACATATTTCCACTAGCTCCACCGTTATGGCTGTAATTACCTATGGGTAACTTTGCAAACTAACTCCATTTTTTTCATGAAGATGATAGATATCTGCCAGTCGACAGACAGATCCGGAGACTGGAGCTAGGATAAATAATAATGTGATTTATAAGTCTCGTATCCAGGCTAAGGGATGCTCTTGCGACTTCACACTATTATTATCCCAGCAGGTCAACTGAACTTAACTTTCTCCTGGGAAGTAGATAGTGCCGCTGCCATTTACAAGTACTACTAGTCACCAGTATTCTGACAATATCTTTCACTGCCCATAACCAGATACCCATTTCACAAGCGGGTGGATTGTGAAAAATGCGAATGAACTACTTTCCCAAGGTATAGGTATGAAGATGCCAATGTATTTTTCACTGTTGGCTATATTAGGTTTTACACCTCTCATTAACTTATCCTGGGGTGCCGTTTCAAAATACTTTCCATATATGTAGTTTAGCTCTTCCTCCAAATTTTGACACAAGAAAAATGAACCTGAACCAGTTAGATTTTGAGAACTTAGGCAGTGAAGCAGACACCCTAATATTTTAGGCCTTTTCACTCAGTAAACAGGGTAACCTTCACAAATTTTATACTTGAGTGACTAAACCTCACCTATTCTGAGTCTACACATATATTTGCACCTATCTAAGCCTTTGAAATTAAAATCCAACCTCTTCCCCCCGTCCCCATGGCCAATATTCTGATTTTATAGGAACTATTTAAAATTAGCATATCGAAATGCCAGGTGCTATTGGCATCTTCATACCTATATTTACAACATCAATATGCCGGTAACCGAACCACGGGGGCCTTTCCTTCTGTTGGAGATGGAGACATGACGAGGACGAGGAGGATTGGGAGTGGAGAGAGAGAAAGAGAGAGAGAGAGAGAGAGAAGAGAGAATATTAGAGAATTGGAAAGATAGTATCTCGCCCTTTATTAATTTAGTCGTTCACGATACTTCGTTCCTGGTAGTTCCCCCCTCCCATCCACTACAGTCGCCTCTGTCAACACATCAACACTAAACTACATCCCACATGCTTGTCTGACACACCCTCTGTGACCTAACCCCGATCCCTCCCATTTTTTGACGTCAATGTCCTGACGATTTAGGATTATCAAATGAAATGATCATCTATAGTGGCCGGGCTAGACAGGTGTCCCACGCAGGCCTAGACACAGTATCGATTTATTTATATACCGGTATTACATCTATAGGGCGTAATATTACACGTGTACTGTACTATGCCTTATGCGTATTGCATTGTGTTTTTATTACACTGATTTTATTTTCCTCTCAAGTAAGACTAGGTCAAATTCTGATTTTCTCTCCCTGTGAGAGAGAGAGAGAGAGAGAGAGAGAGAGAGAGAGAGAGAGAGAGNAGAGAGAGAGAGAGAGAGAGAGAGAGAGAGAGAGGAAGAGAAGGGGGGAGGAAGAGAGAGAAGGGGGAAACTGGTAGGGCTAGGGAGGTTAGACCGCGAGTACAGACCTATAGTAGCATAAATTTGTCGGAAATTGACGGCCATAAAGGGTTTATCTGCTTTGAATGTTTTGAGATCTTTGTTCAGGAACAGTAACGTAGATTTTTTTGTTGTTGTTGTTTTCTTTTTGTTTAAGAGGGAGGGGATGATCAGGGGAGATAAGTCTAGGATCAGGAGTTTTGCAAAGTCAGTGCCACCTAAACAAAAGTAAAAGGTATTGTTTTGCTAATATTCCCCACGAGGACTATATCAAGTCGGTCCCTCTCGGAGTTCTTGCAACAGAAGATGGAAATAACGGCCGTGTGTAGGTCTTGTTCGGACTAGCTTCAAGCCTGTACACTTCGCGGGACGAACAAACAAAACAAAACAAAAAATTAGCTCATCGTCTCAGTCCCATCTCTTCTCCTTCTCCCATCATCTCAAACCCTTCAATGAATATCACCCTTCAAAGCTGGAAGGAGGAAAGCTTGTTGGTAGTGAAGGTGTCTATAAGTGCAGTTATCATAAGTTAGTCACCTGTTGGCACATACATTCCACACCCCGCCCCACTCCCATCCTTGCCCATCCCCATCCTTCCCCTTCACCCCGAAAACTGATAACACCAGGGGTGCAGCGATGGTGTTTTTTGTTGTTGTTTTTTTCTTTGCGGGGTGTAGTGGGGTGGGGATAATCTTTTAACCATTAGAGTTGTGTGTGTATGTGTATGTTGGTATGTGCGTGCATGAGTGCGTGTTTGCGTACGTTCGGGCGTGCATGCATATGTACGCGTCGGGGAGGATGGGCGTGGGAGGAAGGATGATAAAATGTAGACGTGTTTTGGTTTGCTCACTAAGCTTATTTGTTGCTATCAAACGTTGCATGTTTGATATGCTGGTATTTCTGGTTGCACCTGAAATTTCATTCCTCTAATTGATCATAAACAGCGATTGCTGACTGTCTGAAACTGCCAACGCTTATGCGCAAATGAAAAAAAATATATATACCGTCATTTCACATTACAACTAATACTCTTAATGTGTCAATACAAAATATCATAATAACACTATCAATATGCAGCGATGACACCGATGAAACATAGTACAACGAGACACTTTTGATTATTAGGGAGGAAAAAAAACCCTGAAATATTAAGGTCCTCTCCCTTTTGTTCCATCTCAAAGAAGCATTGAGAGGACCAAATGATTTCAATTATACAAAATGAATTAAACCTCAGTTCGTCATGAGCGCTGCAATGTTCGGTACCATCTAGAGTACCAGCCTTTTGTTGCCGAAAGAGCCAAAAAAAAAAATCGGGGAATCTTGCACGGAAAGGGTGTTGTGTAAAAGGAAAAAAACAACAGAATATAGAGTAAGTAATTTTTTCTCGCTCAGATTATTGATCACTATTTAAAAGTTTCACTCTGCGTTTGAATGCAGTATTTTTGTACATATGGGAGCGCTGAATCTGTGAGACACTGTACAGGCTTTCAGATTATATAGGCCTATAAATATAAGAAGCAAAAAAAAAACAAACTAGCTTACGTTGACAAAATCGTATCATCTATGCTTGTGAATAGCTCATGGACAAAAAAGTACGAAGGGTGATGTTTGAACATTTGGAAAACAGGATTACTTAAATATTTTGCTGACTTAGCATTTGTACGCGTTCCTATATTGGTAATCTTAGAGTCATAGATTGCATGGATGCTGCGCTACTGGANAAACTAGCTTACGTTGACAAAATCGTATCATCAATGCTTGTGAATAGCTCATGGACAAAAAAGTACGAAGGGTGATGTTTGAACATTTGGAAAACAGTTAGGATTACTTAAACTGTATATTTTGCTGACTTAGCATTTGTACGCGTTCCTATATTGGTAATCTCAGAGTCATAGATTGCATGGATGCTGCGCTACTGGATCTCTCTCTCTCTCTCTCTCTCTCTCTCTCTCTCTCTCTCTCTCTCTCTCTCTGGGTCTCTCTCTCTGGGTCTCTCTCTCTCTGGGTCTCTCTCTCCCTCTGGGTCTCTCTCTCTCTCTGGGTCTCTCTCTCTCTTTCTATCTCTTCCTCACATACACGCCGTGCGCGCGCGCGCATATGGGCATACACACATTTTCTTCCACCCCCTTCAATTTCTGTAGAATTTCATTTAGCTGTGCCGAGCTATGATTCTGAAGTAGGGTAGCAAGATAATGGTTCTCAATACTAAGAACAAAACGGCACCGTGGAACTGGGTAATAGTGAGTTGGCCGGCATGTTTGAACATTTAGTAAAACATTAAGAATTAATAAATTGTATTAGATACGTACAATAATATATTGGTACCGGTAATCTAAGATTCATAGAGGTAGAGATATCATGGATTGTGTGGATAATTGCAAACTTCGCGTCGGTAGGCCTAAAGCTAGAGACAATCACTGTCGATCGCTGATGCAACACACAAGAGCTTCTAGTATTAGTAGCTGTACACACTGATCGTGACGATTTCGCCTATGCATGGCTTTTATGCCATCAAGCTCACTGGAAAACTTTCACAATGATAGGGCAGTTATGTGCGTTGTAATAGGCGGGTCTTCACTCTTCAACTGCTTACAAAAAAAAGGGCTACGCAGATTGACACTAGTAGGCCTATGCCCGATTCAACCTCGGTCCTATTATAGGTGGGTTCCACTCTGCGGCTAGACAACTAAACTTGCATTTTATATGTCTGCAAATGTTACTGGCAATATTCTTAGGTCTGTGGTATTATATGACTATGTAGCCTACTGTTCTCTATAATACTGCTGACAGTCACGGGAACAACACCATCAATATCTTCACCATCAACAACAACAACAACAACAGCAACAACAACAATAACAACTTTATACATGACTGTATTGCTCAAGCAAAACCGTTTCTTCATGACCAATGTATTTTTCGGGGGATATTAGCCGTGTACCACTGACTAACACTCGGGTGACAGCATCGTATACAAAAACGTAAAGATAGACTGTTCGTTTCGTCTACAAATCATTTGGTGGCATTTCATCCTTTGACGTCACAACCGACTCACACACTGTCACAATGTTAAATCTCGTACATGAAGTAATTAATCAAGGCTGCATAAATAATGGCAGCAATTAAAAATTTAATAACTCCAAGTTTACAACTAACAGTTTTGAGACACATGTGGTCGTCTAGTCATCTTTTAACGATGAACGCGTAAGAATTATACACAAGATCATAATTAATGCTTATCGAAGCTATTAATACGTAGGCCGTTAATAATTTATCGAATTCATGACAAAAGATCTGAAATTAAGTAATACGTGAAACATTTATAGACCAAAAGTGACGATCTGTACGATTTACTGGATAATGATATTTGTTTGCGTTGTGGCATAGCCTATGAATGTAACTTGCTTTAAAAAATTGTGAATATTCAGCTTTTAATCTCTAGACACGTGTCAATAGTCATAGCTAGCTATTCTGTTAATGCCTGTTTGCCATTTCCAATATCTTTTGCGTACTTTGTAATTTGGAGGATAATTTAAACGAATACTGTCACTTTCATATCATGGGATGTTCTAATTCAGTTCTCAGAATAATTACCGAGCGCCTCTCCCACAAGTTAAACTGAAACTAAGTGCAGCTTTTGTAATTGTCGAAAATATTTGTATCGATCATACGAAGATACTAGCTTCCTGGCCGTCATTGAATTGTAATGAATGCAGTGATGGGCGATTGCCGAAAACTAAAGGATCGACTATTTTTTTGCTCGGCAACTCGCGGGGCCTTACTGAAAATAACATGATAACGGCGTTATCACAGTCACTTTTTCTTCACAACCAACACTCCCGTACAAAAATTGTCATGGCCTCTGATAGAGGCTCGATGACGTGAATGCCTGAATAATGCTTACAGATAATGGTGAACAAGACAGTGCTGAGATTGGCAAACTTCAGCTAAATAAAACGTCGGTGTGTCAATTGGCCTAGTATTTAAGTGTGGATAACTTTTTTTTTTCTTTTTTGGCTTATGCAATGGTCAATTCATATATATAATAATAATATACACGCATTCATACGATATATTATCATGGAATCAGTTATCTGTATACTATTTTAGTTGTTAAAGTGAGGAGGAATCGTTTCTCTGTGTAAACGAGCTGTTTGCAGACGAGTGTTTCATGCAGGTTGCATGCAGCCTGATTAGCTGCCAACTTTCTAATAGATAATTATAATTCATGATGATCGCTGACTCTCAAGCAGTCATTTCATGATTTCCATGTTAAAATTATTCGTGCGACCATTAGACTATCCTTGTGAACCGTTTCATAAATATTAACATGTAGGCCCAGAATAATGTGGCACATGATATGCTGCAAGTTAGTGGCTTCTTGTGCTCAAATATTCTTAAGTGCTTGTTTATATTGCTGAGCTATAAAAGGATTGTACTTGACATTTCATACGATTTTATTGGTAATAATATTTTGGGATACGTACCATCTCTGTAATGAAACTCTGGAATTCAAGTATTCGCTCAAGAAATCGACCTTATACATTGAATACGCCCAGTGGTAGTGAAGAAGTTGTGAATGAAACAGCTTACGGACATGGCAGACGATAACACGTAGTCTAACATAATAACATTAGATTTCTGGACAAAAATTCATCATGGAAATCGCAAAAGCAATGTTTGGGGACCACTCTGGTGAAGGGTATAGTAGCAAGGTTACAACAGGTATGAAGGGATACTGTAGAATTGCGAAGATAGAGGAGTCTAGCCTCAAGTCTAGTGTTTACACACTATTGACTATTAATTCACTGATAATCAGGGAGTAGGACCGATCTTGTGGATAAACAAATGACTAAATGAACTGCCTCTACGCAAGAACGGTCCTCTCCCAGGAGATAGCCCACTAGATATATCTTTTGAAGGAATTCCAAATGAGGTTCACATCCCTAACCACAACTTGTGTGGACTAACTAATACAACTCAAGGCTATCTCCTGGGACAGGGCCACTCGGCTATCTCGAAGGACAGCACCGCAGGGATAATATACAGTTCATTTAGTCATAGACAGGTTATGCCAGTTATGGACTAGATCGATATTTCAACAAAATCGGTGCTGTTGTTAGAGAAAGCCGGCCATTCTTGCATTAATGCAGTTCTTATCTTAGTCATTGGTTTAGCCACAAGATCGGTCCTATTCCCTGATTATCCCACAATCCAAACCTAAACCGAACCCAAATCAGTAATCTGCCTCCCCCTCCCTCCCCCTAACCCTAGGGGCTATCTCCTGGGACCGGACCGTTTCTGCATTAATGCAGTTCATTTAGTCATTAGTTTAGCCACAAGATCAGTCCTTTTCATAATTATTCCACCTTAGAGTACTTAGACACTAATGTGGAAGTGTGGTCCCAGTTACTTTATCGATATAAATTGAACACAAATTAACAGAATCGATACCAGTTTCAACACACTCAGCAGCTGATTTAAGAGGAAAGGATAGAAGGAATTCCGAATGAGACTCATACTTAATGCTTCTGTCATATTGGACATTAGTGTTAGGGACTTCTCAAATGATGCTCCTGTCTCAATGGGCACTCAGTAGGGTAAGGTTAATGGAAGGGTTAGGGTTAGAGACTGGGTTGTAGTGGCAGGCATGAGCTCTGGTAAAGGGTATGAGTCTCACTCGGAATTTCTTCTGAAAGGAGGAATATGGGAACAGAATTCAACAATACATACTAAGAATTTATTCCCATTGAAATGTTTGACAGAATGCACAAGCAGTGATTTCTTTTTGTGTTCTTGATGTTCATATCATCCAGTGACATTTATTGTCAATATATTTGGTTTTGAAGTTTATGCCCTATATTTTTTAATCCTGTGGATGGTCCCTTCATCTAGTGTATTCTTACAATGGATGTTTGTCACTTAACTGTAAGCACAGAAAATGCCACTATCATTCATTGTTTATTGGATTTAGGCTATAATTTGAACTCTAGATTCAACGACCAGTTTTATTTCAGGTATCAATACCAGTTTTAAAGCTTTATGTATTTCAATAAAAGTAGTCGGGACCACAATTCCACGCTAGTGCGTAACCCTTACCTTAATGGTAATGACCATCTAAACAGGGCTGTCAGTCAAGGGAAGTCCCTAACCCTAATGTCCAGCGCGATTCTGATTTGGAGTATAAGATGAAAGTCTCATTTGGAATTCCTTCCAAATTTTCAGAGCAGTTTTTCTAGTGTGTAAAGAATATAGTAGTCTAAATCTGGCTTGCATAAATCTAGAATCCGATAGGCTGGTAAAATACAAGAGTCATGGCTATCTGGAATCAATTCCCACCAAGGGGATCTACTACTCCTACCTTGATAAGTTGTAGAGTCTAGTAATTTACTTAGTTACTGTACTCTAGGGCACAGTATCCCTATTATAGATTTATCATTTTATCTAGGTCAGTGCAGAATTGCACATCTAGGTGCCATACATTGGCTTTTTGTGTGTGGGTGTGGTTGGGATGGTGATCATAAGAAAGCAAAAAACTACTTCGCAAATTAGTTTTTGTCATTTCACCACCAGATTTCACGTATGTAAACTACAGAGCAGTATTCAGTATGAAATTTACATCCCATGACTTATTTATGTGGAAATTAAGGGAAAGGGCTGTCTCTTAGTGGGATATAATGAGAAGTGAACTTTGAAAAACCAGTGAATTACATATGAATCACTACACAAAATGTTTTCAGGAGTAGCTAAACGCTTCGGTGCACAATGACACTGGACAGAGTAGTTGTAAGGCATGTTAGGTCAGTGGATCTTTATCCTTAGTTGATGCATCGCGTCTTGTGCAGTTTCACGAATTTTTTGTGAAAAATACTGTTGCTTGCAGAAATGTGTCAAAATTTTAGCACAAAATAAAAGATTGTTAATTTGGCCATGAATCAGAACAAGAACTATGGTAATAACAATCACTAAAAACTTTTGTCATTTGATCATTGGGAGGTCATTTCCTGTGCTGTTCATCCAGTCAATATTATCAAATAAGTGGAAGTGTGGCAAGTTGCTCTCATTGTGTGTGTAATGAAATTGCTGAACCAGGGAGAGACAAAGGGGTAACTATTTTATGTAAGAATTCATTTTTTGCCTATTTACTGAGGGCGATGCCTGTTAGAAGACTGAAGAAAAGCGAGGGTTGTCAGATTTTTAAAAAATATTGAGTCAGTTTAATTGGACTCTTCCCATTCAGCATTCCAATGGAAAACAATCAATGTGGCAGTGCCCTTAAGATGAAAGTAGACTTAAATGCAAATTGTTATATATTTCTTTCTTGTGTCCCTTATAATTGGAGGGAGATGACCAAGTAATGGGAACACCTAGTAATCATAAAACTGGTTATCCATTTTATGTCAATAATGACCTAGTAGGCTAGAAGCATGGTCTAATATGATTCAAAAGTAATTTATTTATCATTGTGAAGACTTTTGCAATAAGTCATATATAGAAATCACCATAGCACAGTTAACAAAATGTTACATTAAAATTAAGTTACCAGATGTAAAAATATATTAAGGGGGAAAAAACATTAAACATTGAAAATTGATTTTTTTTTTTTTCCCGTTACTACTAAATATAAATGGTGATTTCTTATTGTGCAGGTGCTGAAAGCAAAATCAGTAAAAGAATACATCTGCGAAATCAGTGGACAACTTCTGCTATGACGGGATGTAAAATATCATTACACCTAATACATGTCCTAACACAAATCTGGATAAACACATTTGCATGCTGTCTGATGCTGCATGAGAAGTGATGCACGGGGATTATGTAGCCAGGCCTATTACTGCAAAGTGCTTGTTAGCAGAGGGCGATTGTCGTATATGTAATCCTTTTTATTATATGTAGCAATGCTGATTCCAGCTGCATTTTTCTAAAATCTTCATAATTTACCTTTTTTTTTCACCTGGTAGGCATGCAAACAAAGCATTGCAATAAATCAAGTTTTGATAGACGAAAAAAGGTTACCAACAGGTTTGCAGCTTCACCAGTTACATATTTTCATATTTATCAGCATTTGGTGTTCAGAAAGATGGCATTTTAGACAGTTATTGTTTATTTTATTTGATATATCATTGAGAGCTGAATGTCCAAAGGAACTCGTAATGTATATATACTGTATATTTTTCATTCCAGTGGAAACTCTTTCAGAAGATGAAGAAGAGGACATCATCGCATCGGCCTCAGGCGAAGGCATCAGCATTAGCGTTACTCCAGGATTCAACAGCAATTCAGACTTCACTCCTACTCCTGGTGGCCCATTCTCTGCTCTCACCCCTTCCATGTGGCCCCAGGATATTATGGCCAAAATTAATCATCCAGTATGTCTTAATATGTTTCCTTATTCCTTAAAATGTTAACACTGCAGACAGCCATATTGAAAACTTGCATCGAGATTGTTTTGAGGGCATTCAGTCTTTATTTCTCACTGTCACAGATAACATTTGATTTTCCATGGACTGAGATTGAAAGGAAAGTGTTGCAGCACAAGTGATTAAGTTTCAGTATGTGAATAATAATTACTGAATTTCTTCGTATTTATCTTAAACTCTTAATCTCACTGTGTACATACTTTGGTTTTTGATCTTATAATCTTATAACTAGATCTGTTAAAAATTGGAAATATTCTGTGAACTGAAAGTTTTTATATAGAATGATTGGCCCTTTGATTACCTTGCAATAGATGTGTCATTTGGCTGGCAGCAAAGACTCATAATATAGAAATAAAGTGGTCATTATGTAAATACAACAAATTTTCCTTTAAATTTAATGATATTGCTTTGGTATGATTTCGTGTATATTGGAAAACTGCATACAAGTTCTATATTTTACATTTGATTGTGTTAGTGTTAGTGTGATATATAATGTAAAGGACAAAATATCCGGTACAGTATTTCTTTTTGCAGCCGGAAGACCCAAATGGGCAGCTTGATTACCGATATGATGAATTTGGCTTCAAAGTAGAGGAAGAAGGTAAATGAAAGTTTGTTTTGTCTTTGTCATTGGTTTTTATGATTTGATTTGCTTAGTATGATGGTTCTGTCAGGCTAAAATTGTATTTTTAGCAAGCAGCAGAAGTTTGCAGGTTTTCCATTCTTTGATGCACAGTTATCTAACTGCATTACCTTGAAAAATGGGAAATTTGTGGAGTTGATTTACCATCAGGCAGGAATCTCACTAGAAGAAGTAACCTCTTTTTTCCAAAGCAAAACTACTGTTTCATTCGTATAACCATTAAGTGACTTGTTCAAGTATTCCATTTGTATGAATCTAGAGATGGGTGAATGAGAAGGCACTGATGTTTAGGATTTTGAGTGCATTGGTTGTTATAGAAAGTACATTTCTCGGTGTGATTAGCTGTTGTGTAACAGTTTTCATATCGTGTCACTGAAATTTTTTTTTTCACTACTAATATGTACCCCTGGTCTTTGAACAGGAGCATAGGTGACTTTAGCTAACAAAATCATGTAGTTTACAATAACAAAGGCAACATATTGTTATTATCAAGATGCTACTTAAGGATGGCAGTGTGGCCTTCCCATTCAAAAAGTCTAGTACTGTTTCAAAGAAATGACACATAATTTGTCTTGCATTTTCCCTTTAAAGTACTAAAGTGTCAAAAACGGGCTGAAGAAATATTCTTGCCTTAATGCAGATGGCAGGTCAAGAGAGTATAGCATAGTTGAGGAACAGCTTTAAATACTTCAGTAACCGGGTACAAACCACGAACAACATCGTATGCTTCTGCATACAGAATTACATGGTATTTGTTCCACCATTTGTAGGACATTGCTGTGGGTGTTCCCTTTTTCTGCAACTTTTTAAGATATGCAGGTACATTAGAAGTTTTTTGAGCATGAAATTAGCTAACTAAAATAGTGGCCTCTTTAGTGCATTTTGTAAATTTATTGTAGTGATGACTGTAATCCATATGTCTTGAATTTATGTTTGAGAAAGGGTTATCATGAGAAACATGATCTCTCCCCAGATGGGCCAGAGGAAAATTCTAGCAAACTTCTAAGCACTCCTTTTGTGGAGGACCCACAGCACAGACTGAAGTGGACAGCTTATTTAGAGTTCACCCATAACAATGAAGTTGGAGATTTGACTTGGGATAAGGTAACCTGACTGATTCATAACATGAGTTTCATTTATCTGCTAAAGATAGATTTTGCCATGGCATCCTGTTTGAGATAAATGCATGAGAGCAATGCATAGGTGCAGCTTTAGGAATGTTTTTTAGGAATTGAGTTGTACTTTTATGATCTTTTATTTTATCAGTAACATCTTGTAGGAACAAACAAGATATATTACTGTACTTAATGAAGTTTGGGATAAAACGCAGTTGAAGTGATTGTTTTTGCAAAATTACCTGGACTTTTATCACGTTGATAGAAGTTTTATTGTTAGTTCTAAAGAAAGTTTGTTTGACTGTTGAAGCCATAGTGAGTGATTTAAGTCTCCTTGATTGCCATAGATTTACACTGATTTATATTTTAATACATGTGTCACTCACTGCTGGAATTGCTGTTAGTATATAATGCACTTACATCTCACTGTTGTTGAGACAACAAAGCAGAATATATTATTAGAAGTTTGATAAGCAGCTTCGCATTGAAAATCAGTAAATCAGGGTCAGTTTCAGTGAAATATGACATACATAGGCATTTGTGTAGCCAGTTGTAGTGCAGGATCACTAGTTTCAAGAAATGGAGGGAATGATGTCATTAAGAAAAAAGGCAGTTGCTGTTTCCATTTCATGAATTGTCAATGCCAAAACACAGGTGGAGGCCCGACTACCAAGATCTGAAAAGCTGAAGGGAATGGTGAGACAAGGCATACCTCATTCTTTGAGGAGCCAGATGTGGCTGCGTCTCTCTGGAGCTTTGGAAAAAAAGAAGAAGTCAGACCTATCATACAAGGATGTGGTCAAAGCCAGCAGTAGTGATCATCTCATGACATCTAAACAGATAGAAAAGGTAATATTTAGGTTTGTACTTTGAATCATTAGAATACTGGGATGAAAAATATACAGTGTTTCATTTAACCCTCCAAGTCCCAAGAGTAGTAATGTTACTATAGTGACACAGCTGGTTCTTTTAGATGTTTTGAGTAAATGGTTTAGATATTTTCGACATAATTTTTATACTGTCTGTGTAGACTATTTATTGTTATGTAGTAATACAGGTGCCATTGTACTTTGGTTCTTCGAGGAGTTATGTCTTCATATCACTTGGAAACACCAAGTTCATGTGCCATATAAGGCACAGTGAGTCTTTGAGGGTTAAGATTCCAGCTAATGTTCATGAAAGAATGTTGTCATCACTGTCCTTAGGAAGACAAGCAATTCACTAGGCACCACCATGACAGAATCAATTTCTTTGCAAACAGAATTTAGTGGAGGCATTTGTATTCCTGTCTAACAATCTCATTGTCTTCATTTACATTCTGATCAGGACCTTCTGCGCACCATGCCAAGCAATGCTTGCTTCTGTAACATCAACAGTACAGGAATTCCTCGGCTGAGGAGAATTCTCAGAGGGCTGGCATGGTTGTATCCTGATATAGGATACTGCCAGGGAACAGGAGTGGTAAGTTTCAATTAGTCAGTACTTGCAGTCACTGTCATGAAGTGTTCAGGGTTACAGGTATAACTCAGCTGAACCAATGTGCATTGAAGTAGTGACAACATAAGTGTGTTAACAACATTAATTCTATGTAAACACTATGTAAACATAGATTAATACAAGTCCTGTAAATCTCAGGCCACTAAAAGTAAATTACTTCCCTAGGTAGTTTGATTTCATGAATGAGGAACTGTTAAAACTGATGCATAGGAAGATATTCATAGAAATCTTATGGGCCAGTGGAAGAAATACAACCACAACTCCAGGCCAGTTTGCAAAGCAGTATATATTTTGGTAAACTTTCATGCATTCTGAAAATGTCTATGATAGATTATGTGTGAGAGGAGCATACAGCTGAGAAATTTGCCACAACCGAATACTATGCACATTAGAAGAAGTTTTGTTTTTCACAATGATGACAGAAGACAAAAGCAAGCATTGCATTTTGCTAACAAGCGTATTATATCTTCTTGAATCAGTGACACATAAACAAATAGCACACCATCAGAGAGTTAAATTCATAATCAAAGTACATAGGAGGAAGTGGATGGAGGAGACTAAGTGTGTCATGCTGTAAATGAATTGACTTAGGTTTAGTGAAGCCTGTTTGTTGTTATCTTGTAGCATACCAAAGTTTCTTACACAGTTGTGAAACACTTCCTTATTCATGTAGCAAAAAAATACCTTTGAGTTTTTGATTGTGAAGTTTTTCATCATGCCTAGTTAAAGACTTGTAAACCAGTAGTAATGCAAAAGGTCATGTCATATTTGCAGATTGCAGCATCACTGCTCCTTTTTATGGAGGAGGAGGACACATTCTGGATGATGTGTGCCATTATTGAGGACCTCCTGCCAGCATCATACTACTCGAGTACTCTCATTGGCATACAGGTGGGTATTGACAGCCACTGGCATATGGGTGGGTATTGACAGATATAGAACACAGTGTGGAGAGCAAAGCAACCAAAAGCAACCAAACAGAGATGCTTACTCTCCCACATTTTGCGGGAATTTCCTGCAAACTGGCATTTTTCTGCATTCCCGCATGGTACTAAAAATTCCTACAAATAGCCCGCCAAATAACAAACTGACATCATCAGTCTGTATGTCCAGTATGATTAGCAAACTTTCTCCATGCTCTTTTCAAAAGTACAGAGCCACTCCGGAAATCAGGCTTTATTAATAAAGGGAAGTCACTATGAATTGTTTGGAAGTGACATGTCTGCTGGCTCTGGTTGAGAGATGTGTTGGCCTAATGTGATAAATTTAAAATGATAGTAATGTTGTTTGCAGATCCATAGAGCTTCCACGTTAGCCTGTTTTATCAAAAATCTTATTGAAATTGAAAAGTGTCAGTGATCAGAAGGCAGAAAGTCAAGATGTTCGTAGGAATATTAATGTGTGGTCAGTGAAGGAAATATCCTGGAGGCCTGGGTTGTAATGCTAAGGATTCATTGTGAAAAATAGTTTGTTTACGCAGAAATGTAGCAAAACTTTAGCGCATCATGAAAGATCATTCATATGGTAATGAATCAAAACAAATGAAAACTGCCTTGACAGCCATGTTTATTTACTTATTATGGTGACATGGATTATCAGCAGTCTCACGACAGAACAACCAAATGCCAACCTCATTAAAGAAAAGTGAATTGGAAACATAAGTAAAACAATAATTTGTCAATCTTACCTTCGAAATATAATAGATTTTCATGTCAATATCCACTTCCACGGAAACACAGCTCAGAAAAGTGCGCATTAACAGAGTGTTCCGCCAGTTTGAAAGTGTCATGTATTTTGGCAAAGAGGTTCCGCTATGAGGTGGGCGTGGCAGGGTGCATTCAGACAACTATAACTTGCAACAAACGTGGAGGCAGGTTTAACTGAAAAACTCACACTTGTAGATGAAAACTTTGTGCACCTGTAAACCATGAAAGTTATAAATTTCAACACTGAACTTGAAAACTTGCAAAAAACGGAAAACAAGAAGGCTGTCATGTGGACTATTCCTCCATTGCTGGTTGGTTATGGCAAGGACAGGTGTACACATCAACCAGCCTAACAACTTTAAATGGGGTACAAATTGAAATGTGGGTCCAGTTGGGGCATCCTGTGTAATCACACTTGACCCATTTCACAATAATGAGGGAGACAGCACTCGCAGGGCTTGCGGAGAAAAACGTACACAAACACAGCACACATCTTCTTCAGACTCAGAAGCCCCACTGTCACTGCTCTGACTGCTCTCAGAAGGGGGCTGGCACAGACCAGAAGGACCTGGTTGCTGTGAGACAACAGTATCAGGGACTACCTTCCTTTTCTTGAGTGTTGCCTTCACTGGTTTCTGTGACCCCATTGTTATTTATCTGGAAAGATCTTTCCCTGTCTTGGGTGCTTCTTTCATTTCTGATGTTGGTTCTGAAACTGCCTTACTTGGCCCATTCTTTTTCTTCCCAGAGACCTGTTGGGAAACGTGAAGTTTTACTCGCAAGCCTATATGATTTTCAGTTATTGCCTGGCCAGTGACAATGTTGCTGATGCATCTTCTTTTCTTCTTTGGTGGATTTTTCATCTGGGGTAACCTACTGGCGAAAAAATCAGAATCATTCACGGCCTTTGTAGGTGGAATGTTATTTGAGGAAGCAACATCAGGAACATTTCTAACTGCCAGGTCATCCCCCTTGCCTGCTTGTGCTGGTTCTGATGCAGCATTCAGGACCTGTTCATTCTCTACTGGCTCTGCTGCTTCACCATCTCTCTCCACATATCCAACCTTTCCTTGCATTGCTCTAATGTAATCACTGGTGTTAGAGAAGATGCATCAATTGTGCTGGGGTTGAATGGGTAAATTCCAGTCTTCTTAAAGGTTGACTGTAGATTTGTAGGTGACAGCGCTTGGACATAGGCCTTGCATGCCACTCTGCAAAGGGTCTTCTTGTTAAGGGTCATCCCGTTCTCCCTCATGAATGAATGGGCCAAGCTGCTGAAAATCTTGGCAAAGGGTCCGAAGTAGGCAACATGCATGGGTTGTAAAATGTGACTGGGAGAACGAAGAAGACCACGCGATTTTCCATTCCCCAGTCTATAAAGGCAGGTGAGACATGTGATCTGTGACCATCGTACAGTAGAAGGATGTGCTGGTCTCCCTCTCCTCTCACGGCTTGAGGTAGAAAATAATCACCAAGATAATTTTAAAAATCAAAGAATTCGCCCACTCACTCTCAGACACTGCAAAATCCATTCCAGGCGTACTGCCATCAATCAATTCACTATTTCTCCTATCTCCTTGGAAAATGAAAAATGGAGGAATCTGTTGTCCAACGGCACTCCGCACTGCCACATCCCAAGACTGTTGTGATTGATGACTTTTCACTGCTCATCACTTGAGGCTTAACCTCAACAGGTGTAACAGTCTTGGGTGGTGTGTAATCCAGCTGTATTCCTTTCTTATCCACATTGTAAATGAGGTGAGGTTTGTTTTTCAGTTTGTAATTGTCCAATATTTTGTCAAGTTTCTCAAAATAACTGGTAATATTTTCCTTCTTACATGCCTTGGCTCTAAGATCTGCAAGGGTTCTCGGTTTCATAAGACACAAGTTTGGCCATCGATCCAGTAAACCATAATACCATGCCCGCGATAGTGGTTGGTCCTTACTTCTTTTCCCTAAGTGCATTGCTTAATCTGTGCCTAGGCCAATGACATCTTTTCGTTAACATCCATACCGAATGGCAGCAAGCTCCTTGATGTATTTTGCAAGCCGCTGCTCGTGAGTTATCGCTCCAGATTTCATTGCTCTGTTCTGGACAATGGACCTCGGAATGTTATAATATTGTGCAGCTTTATTTACCCTGATCTTATTATTTAAGACCGCATCATATGCGGCAGTCATTCTGATAGGTGAGTAAGATCTGTATGTTGAAGGTCAGGATCCAGTAGTGATACCCTGCAAGGGTGTATTGGTGAGTGTCAACATCTTGAATGTATACAGAGGATTTTATGATGCTTGCTTTTGCTTACATTTTCTTGCATACATTTCAGCTGATATTTTTATACATCATAACTGTTCATCTTGTCAGTATGAGCCTAATTTCTTTGCTCAGTGTATATACTGATGTTAATGGTAGTGGTGACAATCATGGAATAGTGGTCCATTGTGAGTTGGCTGCTGCTACTGTTGTCCATGGTGACAATGAGAGGATGATAATGACGCATATTTCCTGTTCATTTCATTTATTCAGACAGTGATGAAAATTGTAATGGTGATGATGATGGTGACATTTATTATGTTTATAAATACAAAGATGGGAGATTAATTTTATTCAAAATTTTATTAAACCACATGAAAAAGCAATGGAAATAGACACAGTGATGAGGGAGGAAGACGATATGTGCTATCACAAAAAAAAAAGTACCTAAGCAATATAGCAACTTGACCACATCCTAGAAGATATGATATGCGTAATGGGAATTCCTGATACGATATCATGGTCACGAGAGAGCCCCTAGCAGACGACACGGGTAAGAACCAACAGACTTAAGACCATTAAATTCTCTAAAATGGTCTGTTTAAATCAAGCTTAAAAAAGCTTTACCTAAAAGCTTATGAAAATGGCCACCTAAATTTGCAGTTCTTTAAACCCTTACCAAGTTCAGTTTGATACGCAACATCGTTGATTTTTAGAGCCTGGAAACACGGATACGAAATTTGTGCCGTACGACTGCCAACGACGACCCAAGGGAAGTAATTCACGTAAGATACACGTTGACGAAAATGAGTGACTGCCGATAATACATGTCGCGTCCATACATCATTTGACCAATGGGAGGTCACTCCCTATGCTGATCATGGAAGGGCATTTGTTTTCATCATAATGAAATAATGGTGGTATGGTGTTCCAAACAAGTCGTATTATGTGAAAAAATACTGTAACTTCAACCAACTGCTTGCATCTTGAGGTAAGTAAAGAGTCTTGGAAATAAAAACTGAACTTGGAACTTTTCTCAACAGTTTATAACAGAAACAGAATTAAAATACAACAGGTGAAACTGCATTGTGAGTATTATTCCTCATTGAACATGGGCTTGCAAATGCTTCATCATCATTCACTTGCTGCACTAACATGCAAAGTTGCAGCACCGACATAAAAAAGTTGTAAATGGACCTGGTGACCACAGTGATCACACTGAGCCCAGTCCACATTGTCATTGTCATCACAGTGTTTGACTTCTTCCTCTTTGCACATGGTTGTTACTGAATGTGCAGACGTAATGCCTGTGCTAGAGTTTCATCTGTAATTTCTTTGCCATCTAGGATAGAACAAGTTGTGGCCAAAAATTTTTATGATTGGATAGATTTTCATACACGTCTTATACTTTTTTAATACCGAAGATGGCACTCCCTGTTTCTAGATCTCCAACGGAGATTTTCTTAGGCTTTAATCCCGAGATAAAATGATGTGTATGATTTTTAAAAATTGGATGGTGTAGTCAAAAATTGATGGAGTAATTACTTACAAAGTAAAAAAAAATATTGGCATGGTTTAGCTGTTTAAAGTATGATTCATGTCTGAGAGTCCTTCCTTAGGATCTTGGCTCACATAAAGTTTATATTACATTACTGGCTTATATTTTGTGTGTTGTGTGTTGATATTTACTGCTCCATGTCTAATTAAGATAATTATGTAATTAATAGCTGTCATTATTGTTTTTGCACCTGCAGCCTCTGCCTCACTAAGGGAAAAAGGGATAGAAAAGAAAGTATCGAATTGTAAAGAGAGTGGTTATAGGAGCTGGAACTTACCAGCTATTGCTTCAGTGACTTTTCTTTTTTCTTATTGGTTCTTTGTGTCAAGAACATGCTCAGCTGCATCAAAATATTCGTCATGAACAGGACTGGCATTTGCTGTTATTTGGCTCCTGAAATGCTTCAGCTGGTCTCAGAAATGGCACCAGTAAATGGAAAGAGGCCAGTTCGCCTGAAGGCATTTGTGAGGTTAGCTTTCAGTGCCTCCACTTATGCCTGACATCCCATCTCACATACCTCTTTTTTAGATAGGTTTCCTGATTTATGCTCTCTCATGGCCGTCTGTTTCAGCTTGATAAAAGTTCTCTCTAAAGCACCAAAACAGGCAACATCAAGAGGCTGTCGAAAATGGGATGTGTGCTATGGCAGTACAAATCGAATGATGCTTTTTTCTTTGGTCCAGTCCAAAAGTCGCAAAGTTATGTGAGTTTTATGGCCATCATATTTGATCAGATGTGGTTCTGTATCATTCCTCCTCCGGGCATACTTGAGGAGGTCATGCTCTAGATACTTTTGAAAAATGACAGCATTGGACCAACCAGTCTGGGACATGGCTCCAGAGGTGCCTGGGGGAGTATTGTCAAAATAAGCTTAGCCGTTCACCTTTCAAGACAAAAAATAGGGGGATCAATGTGCCCAGTGCATTAATGTCGTTGTACATCCTTTCGGTGGTGTTACCTCAACCGCCTTCCTCTTCCTGGATGATACACTCATCGGAGGCTGATAATGGGGGGTCAGACACTTCTCGTCAACGTTGTACACAAGTTGCGGCATTGAAAAAAGATCATATCTTTCAAAGCATGTGTTGAGATGCTCAAAATAACTGGTCACATTCTCACAGGTGCTCGTTTTTGCTCTATATGTGTCCAGTGCTCTTGGTTTCTTCTAATGCAAATCAGGAAATCTCTTCATGAAATGTGTATACCACTGGTTGGTCAGTGGTTGTGCATCTCTATCACATAGACATAGATGGATGGCATAATCAGTTGACATATCTAGCACTTCTCTCCTTGTATACCCATAGCCAAGTGGTGCCATTTTTTCAAACTGAGTGACAAGCCTTCCTTTCTGATCAGGACTGAAGATAGGTGAGGGGCCTGGGACTATGGCATCAATGCGCCCTTTCCATTCACCCTGTCACTCAGTGTCATGAATGGTGCACTGTAGCATAGCACTGCTTGCTGCTTGCCGCATGCTAAGTCCTCCTCAAAGACTGCAATATAGGCGTCGAACAGTGCTGCCATGTTGTAATTACGTGGCATCCTGACAAGAAATAGTTACAAAATTAGTACACTTGATAAAACGGTGTTGCATAGAAAAAATTCGACATGCCTACCTATGAACAAAATATAGAAAAGTAATAGTGAAATCTGACTTTTTTCATGAATGGTAAATGAAAATGTTGATTTCTTGCCTTGGAAATTCCGAAATCCAAAAAAGAACACCTCCACAAACACGGTGAATAACTTCTGCTCCGAGAGGACGCAAAAAATTGCAAAGGCTTATGCATGTGTGAGCACAAAATCTCAATAAACAACCGTTCACGACATCACTTGCCTCACGAGAATTGATGCATGGACAATAATGTCAAATAAGAGCTGACATCAGAACCTAGTTTCTGTTCCCAAGACCTGTGGAATGGACTGTTTGTCACACAAAGCCAGCATTAAAAACTGTCCAATATCAGGAGATGGCAAAAGCTCAGATTGTGATGGAGTGGTGAAAGAAAACAGGCCCAAATCTCGCTATAATTTTCTTCAGCACTTACTTTTAATGCCTTAATGTAGAGAAAGAAAAGCATTCCTCATTCTGTTATCATTCATTCATGTGAAGATAACTGTTCTTTAATGATAAAGGGTGAAAGATGTACTTTGTTTGTTTACTAGTCATGTGTAGACTAATGTTCGTGAAAATTCCCTCACTGGTCCTGAAATTCCCTTATTTTAGAGGCAAAATTCCCTTATTGGCATGCCCAGAGGTAGGCATCTCTGAACCAAAGATTGCTACATGAAAAACCCCTTTGCATAAAGTCATTTTGTTTCAGCCCTTTGAATTTCTTGACATCTGGAGTGGGGGTTTGGCTTTTTCACGTCATGATCCCAGCTATCCCTGACAGTTTTAGTAAATTTTAGTTACATAATAGTAGGTATGGTTGATTCAGTATGTTTTAATTTTTACTTTTGCAATAGGCTACAGAGAGTGGCCGTGAAGTTAAAATTTCACATTCGAAAATTTTTTTTGGTCTTTTTTTTTCCTTAAGTCAAATAATTTACATTTAAGTGTGAAAAGTGATAGATTTATACAGATAGCCATTTTAAACAAAGTAATGACATATTTAATAAGCAGTATCCATGGAAGAGAGAAAGGCTGTCTTTGGGAGCTTCCTTGATAAATTTATAGACAGGCTATAGAGAGGATGCTGATACTAATTTCTAGTACGAAAAAACTATTTTTCCTTGAAGGGAAGACTGTCTTCGGGAGCTTCCTGCAGAAATGTTTAAGCAGGCTATTCAAAGGATGTCATTAAGTTAATACATAAAAGGAAACAGTATTAACTCAAAAAGATTCATTTAAGAGAAGGCTGCCTTTTGGAGTTTCCTGTGGAAATGCATATATAGGATCTGCAGTAATTAATTTGAAAGAAGGAAAAGAATGTTCACTCTTTGGACAAGAGCACCAGATAATGCTTTTCTTTGTGGAGTAGAGTTAGCAGCATGCAGACAACAATGTCATAAACAAGATGGCGATAACAGTTGGTGAAATGTAATGCAGCACAGATGTGATGATTCACAGTGATCTTTTCATTTGATCCACAGGCTGACCAGAGAGTTCTGAGGCAACTTGTTATCAGCTATCTTCCTGATATTGATCTTGTATTGAAAGAGCATGACATAGGTTGGTTTCATAGTAGAATTTGTTTCATATTAGTGTTTGATGCAGTGTGCATTTGAGAAAAATTTGAGAATTGCATCTGAGGCAGCATTTGATAGACTTGTAGAATATGCATTGCTATGGAGTGCATTTTGTGTGATATTGAAATCTTGCTTGTGAAACTTTACTTGCCTCTTACATCATCTCAGGAACACGGTGGCCTAGGAATTATACCTCATGTTTTCTTACACCATTTTATGCAATTTTCACTGATTTTTATCATTTTAATGCTATGATGGACAAGTTGGTATGTCTAATCTTTGGCCTTGATCTGTAATCTTCTACATAGAAAGTGATGCTTTATTATGAATTATATTGAGTGTGTTTGTGCCTTAAGAGATATTGTCACAAATCATTATTATAAATGTCTATGTCTATTTGGTATCATCTTGGAGCGTCCCCCAAGATGCTTTCTCTTCTCTAACCTTGCCCCAGCACTAACCCAGGTAGACTTAAATACTAAGATGACAGATTCACTGACTAACAAGCTATGGTGTATTGTTTCAGAGCTGTCCCTCATAAGTCTTCACTGGTTTCTCACCCTATTTGCAAGTGTTGTGCACATGAAGGTCCTGCTCCGACTGTGGGATTTGTTTTACTATGAAGGATCAGTTGTGATTTTCCAAATCACAATGGGAATGCTGAAGCTGAAGGTAGGTATGCAGATAGTAGTTACCGTTTTTCATTGTCTGTGGTTTAATGTGACATGACAGTTTTGAGATTCAAGATTTACAGTATTTCTGTTTCTGGCAAACTGTTCTTTAATTGTACTTCCGTCTGATAATGGCATGGGTGGCTTGATACCCACAGATAATTGTTACTTTGTATTTGTTAAGATGTAGAGAGCAGAGTAACAGGGTTGATTATTTTTCATGATAATGAGGATTGAGGAAAAAGTAGTTTTTTATGTCATTCAACCATTTTAAATTTATAAGGTGCGATCCAAAATTCTCTGTACTGTGCCTATATACCTCCTTCATCGTGGAAGTCAGCTCAGTGATTCTAATGCCACTTCTTTGGCATACGGAAAAAGTCATGAGGAGCAGAACTCCACAGATACTGAGGATGGAAGATAAGGACCATGTTGTTTGAGGCCAAAACCCACTAAACTCTGAGGGTACAGTGAGCTGACACATTAATATGTTGCAGCAGTCAATCATTGTCATACAACTTAGTGGTCACTTCTGTCCAATGACTTACTGCGAAATGCTTCAGGTCCCTATAATGAAAGTCAGCACTGACCCTTAAACTTGCAGACAACTGTATGAGACTTCTTTCTCTTCCCAAGGATGAAGATTCAGTCACAGATTGAGATTGCCGAGGGATATGTGTGAATTGCAAATGGTACTCGACTGATTGAAGTATAAAGGTTTTTTAAAATGTTTCTTGGCATGTTAGCAATACTGGAATCATGGTGATAATTCCTAATTAAATAAAAAGAGCAGTCAGTAATTAAGGAGTGTACCAGATAGGATATCTACCACTTCAAATTTTGTGCAGTTTATTACATACTAATGTATGCCTCTGCTTTTTACCAGGAACAAGAGCTACAGAGTTTGGACAATTCAGCCCAGATTTTTAATGCCCTCTCTGATGTCCCTGGTGATGTGGAGGATGTAGATGAACTGATTGATGTAATTATGGAAGCTTTTGCCTTGGTTCATGTATCCAAGTTTACATAGTGATTGCAACTCATAAAAGATTTGATGCATCATGAAATATAGAATTGGTATCTGAGAATTATTTACCCAACACTCATAGTTTTCAGAGGATAACAAAGAGATTGCAGTAAATGAGATTAACAAGTTTTAAGCCATCAGAAGATGCTGTTGTGCTGATTTCATTCTTCATAAAATCGGTTGATAAATTAATTATACAGTACATTTGAATATTAAATGGAGCCTAGACCATAGTACACTTCCTTGTGCCTTTGCTTGCACTTGGTAAGAGTATGTCTTATTACTAATTAGTAACTCTGACAGAATTATCATTGTGTTTAGAATGTGAATTTTAAACTGTTAGCATACTTAAACATTTTTCTGTAACGTTGTTCATACAGATTAAATATTCACCTATCTCTTCAGTGTTGGGGATTTTTAAACTGGCTTTGTGTCATGTTCCTCTTAAGGATTCATAATTACCTTGTGGTGACCATTGGCTTCATGCCATGTCAGTTTGCTATTATGGATGATTTTGTGGAAATTAGTAGTTAGTAATGTGCTTTCAGTGTTTCATTGTTTTATGCATGAGTTTTAATCATACTTTTTTTTCACAATTATGCTTTTAACATGGCAGGTTGCATTCAAAGTATCTGGATCCCTGACTGATGTCCATGTGGATACACATCGCAGGAAACATTTGGCATACTTAATGGCTGATCATGGGGCCCTGGTGAATCCAGAATCCACAAGGAATTTGCCAAAGCAGGTACAGATAGTTGTCTTTTAATTTGTGGACACCTTTAAGACTTCACATACTAAGTAATATTATTTAAAGTGTAGAGATTTGGGACGTTTTTGAACATAATCTTTTCATGAGGACATTTTCTACAGGTGCAGGCAATGATGTCTCCTTTTCTTGAAATTTGTTCATCATTGGATGTATTTTGGGAAATATTTTCTTACTGAACTGGCATCTTTGTAAATATCACTGTCTCTTAGTTTTATTGAAGACACTATCAAATGTGAAGTTAGTTTACAAGAAATAGATAGTATAATATGCTTGTCATCATTATCTCTCAGTCGCCTCAATGTTCAGCTTTAGAAATTCGAAATCAAACCATTTATTAGTAAAATATGGGATCATGTTAATATCAATAACTTCTACAGCAACTTAACAAACGTCAGCTGCGACGATCAAGGTCGCTGATGTCAGTATTGTGGGGAGGATCAGGTGGTGAAGAGGATGATTCTGGCAAAGCCAAGAACATCAGACAGACTGAACTGCTGGTTGATCTCAGGGAGGCTATCCTTCAAGTTGCCAGGCATTTTCAAAGTCTGGACCCAAAGAACAGCAAAGTTGTACGTATTGACTCTGCTTTAATGTGTATATAGAGCAGGAAGGGGGCATTTTGGTAAACTGCATTTATTTATTTGAGATTGTATGTTTTGGAGTTGAAGGTTCTCACCTCATCACATCAGACAGTAGAAATTTGAATTATTGAGATGCTTTCAAAAACAGATTGCTTTGATTGCAAATGAAGGCAGTAACTATCTTAATAGTGACTATTTAGTACCGATTCCTTATAAGGAATTTATATTTTAATAGACTTGAAAATTCTGGAAGTAATTTTTACTAGGAAGCCATTTTCACATTTATGTATGTAATGAGATTATCATCATATAATGAAAACAGTTTATAGTAGCATATTTTTTAGATTCTTTTTTCTTTACTCATAACTGTGCTATTCATACTATTTGACTTCACTTTCTTTATACATACATTGCAACATAAGTATGTAATATTGGTTTGTGTATGGGATGTGAAGAAAAGATCTCCAAGAGATTTACACGGGATCATGTTATTTAGAAGGCAACTTTCAGTATAATATTAACATGACCATTCATCACATAGCCAAGTTTTTTTGTTATAACTTATATTATCATAAAATCTTCCAAGATTAGGGCTTAGCTTTAAACAGCAATTACTTCCCTTGATTGTCTCACTACCTCAAACATTTGCCTATTCTTGCCTTCAAGATACTAACTGCAGACTACACGATGGAAAGTCATGCCAAAGATCTGGAAAATTATGTTAATGTGGCCAGGAACAGACACAGGAGGGCCAAGGCTTTACTTGACTTTGAAAGACATGACGACGATGAACTGGGCTTCAGAAAAAATGACATCATTACTGTAAGTCATAGTGACACTTGGATTTTTTGGACTGTTTCACAACATCTTTGCAGAACTAAATTTCATGAATGATGTGCAGAAAGTCTTGCAGTGAGATATTTTGATATTTAATATTCTGACTTTCCTCTAGTTTGTAAAGCTGTACTGGCTTCAAAGATTTTTATTTACTTACAAGATCTGTCCATCTGTATTTTGTCATCGTAAGTGCAGTTCACTAAAGACATAGTCTTCACAGCCAGAGAGTTATAATGCTTGTCAGCAAGCACTCTGATCGCTGTCAGCCACAAATGGGAATAGTCTCTTACAGTAAAATATTTGAAGGTGATCATTGGAGGTGTTCTAGTCTCAGAGAAATAGGCTTCTACTGCTAGCTCAGGCATCAGGAATTAATTTTATAGTATCATCATAACCATATAGCCCTCTTGGAAATGCTTGACACCCCTTCATTCATTCACTTCTTGTAGCAAAGCACACTTCTCAAAAAGTTAACCTTGAACTCTATAATGATAGAAATTTGTCAGAGCAGACTTATGGTCAATACTTCATTGTATATTGTTGTTCAAAAAGGATCCACAGTTAGAAAACAGGGACTGCTAATAGAGAGATTCTTTGCTGGCTTCTGAGTCAGGTGTGAAGCATGTATGGAAGTGTCCAGGGTGCAGTTATATTGTTTCCATTAACAAGCAAACACTGATGATCAGCGTACTAATTTATAGCTCCTTGCTTTGCAGATAATATCACAGAAAGATGAGCACTGCTGGATTGGTGAATTGAATGGCCTGCGAGGCTGGTTCCCTGCCAAATTTGTGGAAGTCCTTGATGAGAGGAGCAAGAACTATTCTATAGCAGGGGATGATTCTGTCACAGAGGCCATAACTGACTTGGTCAGGGGAACGTAAGTTGCCATATATATATACAGTCGATTCAGCTTAATCGCCCATCCTCAGGATCACGGAAAAAGTGGGCGATTAAGTGCAGAGGCAGTTAAGCGGAGAAGGTAATTTTGGCCATATTTTTGGTCCATGGGGTTAAATTTCTTTGATGTCGTGGTTTGATATCGTGCATTGACACCTTCTCGTTGCCAGACTCAGGACAAACTCGAGTTTGACGGTGTTGTAGCGCACAAAATGTTTGATCTCCGCGGTCTCTCTCATTGGCCACCTCGCAGTAGCCCAGCAAACAATAACGAGTAGGATGGCATGGTCGGGATAGACACGTTCTCTGATCTAACCGAAATCCACCAGACAGGCGCAATCAAGGCGTGGGGGGAGGAGACTATACGGCTTTCAGCTCATTAGCATTATCGGACGGGCGAAGGCGGTACTGTGTAGTATGGGACGAAGGGGGACAAGGGGAGGGGTAAGTGGAGAGGAATGGCTTATCACACCTATTTCGGGGTGGTAGCTGTCACTCAGTCAACCGGTCTGCCATCCGTCGCGCAGGTAAACCGTCTGTGTACAATATTTGTTTGTCAGCTGTAACTCTTCAACTGCTGATCTTTGAATTCATGGGCACTGAAGAGTGGTCGATTATCCGGAGTGAGAGGCCATTATCCAGTGACTTTTATATAGAAAAAATTCGGTTCCCTGGGAAATGAGGCAATTAAGCGGAAAAGGCGATTAAGTTGAGTCGACTGTATATAGATAAAGACAGATCAAGCCACTCACATTCACATCCATCACAACAATCCTATGATCCATATTGGACCACATAACACTCTTATACAACTAAAAGAGTCTTTCAAGTTACTGTCAACATGATGTAATGTCTAAGCCTATCCTAGATAATGTACACAATTAGATTATGCAAAGTCAGAACTCCTATGTTTGATGCGTGTGTGGGGGTCATAACCTTACATCAGATAGGTTCTAGACGCTCGGCCAACCTGTCTGGTCAGTGGAATTCGTACTGATGAAAAATTGGCAGTACAAATTTTTAATTTCACTGTAAGCAGCACTTGTTAAACAAATCATGTTGAGGCAATACAGTTGTAAAGTACTTTACCTGGCTCACGTGGTAGAACTTAACTTCTGGATATGAATGACCAGAACATCAATTGAAAGCTAAATAATCATCATTTTTCCCAATGGGCCCTGTTGCTTGGGTGGAGAGAATAAATCTTTTTAATGCAAGGGCCAAATCCTGGTCACTCTGGTCCTCCTTATTGCATATTAGAGCAGGTGTGTGGAAACAGGACATTTCACTTCTTTGCAACATTGGTTACTATGGATAATTCTCAGAAGAAAAGTGCTTTTAAACGGAATATTGTTTTTAATACGTTCGGATCTAGATTCTTGTACCTTGTGCAGATACCAGCAGCTGATTTTAAAAGTACTCGGTTAACCTTGCCTAGTATAGTAATAAAGCTGTTTAACTGGGTCTGCAGAATGGTTTAAGTTAGTTTAATTGTTAACTCCAGTAGTACCTGGAATCTCCTGCAACAAACTGTTGTCCAATTGGATATGTACAATTGGTAAATGTAAGATTTATGACTTGTTACTTCAAATCCCAGATAATCTGCACGAAGATAAACGTTTGTGGTTTTTTTTTTAACTCCAACCATTTGCTGTCATCTAAGACATTTGTTGTATCCCAATAATAATCTTTCGTTCAGGTTATGCCCAGCTCTGAAAGCAATATTTGAGCATGGTCTGAAGAAGTCTACCATTCTTGGAGGTCATTGTCATCCCTGGCTTTTTATAGAAGAGGTAAGACGTGTCACTGATGATTATGGAATTAATGTTCAGGATTCATCCACTTTTGTGCTCATTTCTAAGTCCTGGTAGTGTGGAAACATTTTAACGAGGAAACAAGTCAATAAACACTAAAGCCATGAAGGAAAGATGGTAATATGCTAGTTTTATGTCTGTTGATGGCATATATACTCTTTCCATACTTGTATTGTGATATGATGATAGTGATACAGATCATTCTATTTGTAGCATGTAAACCTTTGATGCATTTATTCTCAATGAAGCATGCGGTCTGGGGCTGTTCATTCAAAACGATACCATTCAAACTTGGCATGTGTTGAGCAAAGGGAATGAATGAGCTGGCCACTAGGCTGCCATGCAAGAGATATGAAAGAAGTTGTTACTATGGATTTTACCAAGGGTTCATATATGGCTTTAGTTTTGACAGTGCATACTAGTGATGGGCACTTAATACATACATACTGACTAGGCTTCCAGTGTCAAATGATTTCAATGACCTTTTTGTCTAGGCGGCAACAAGAGAGGTGGAAAAAGACTTTCAGAGTGTGTACTCTAGACTGGTACTGTGCAAGACATACAGACTGGATGAGGATGGCAAAGTTCTCACTCCTGAGGAAGTTTTATACAGGGTAAGAGTTTCAGCATAGATGAGTTTGATGAGGAATGAGGATTGTCTTCAGATTGTCATTTCAGACTGTCTCATGAGCAGAGTATTGAAATTTGTATGAGAATTACTGTTCTTAGTTGAATAATAGGTAGACTTCTCTGTCAGGGCAGAGAACTGGAAAGCGTTTAACAGTGGGTGAATTGCCCTCAATTTAGAATAGAACGATGAAATGTAATAACAGGCGGATCCTGTTTATCATATTTCCAAACTGATTCACAGCCAGTTAAATCTTGTGTGAATCTAAATGGTGTTAAGGGTTGCAAACTGAAATACAACAGGTCCTCATTCATTTGAATTCCATGGGACCAGTCCATAACATTAAGATCTTGAGGGGTTGAAGTTTGTAAGCTGATTTGATTTATATTGGGAAATAAGAGGCCTGTTAATTAAGCTATTCAATTGGAAACCACGGAGAATAATCAAACTGTGAAGAGAATTGAAAGACAAATATTATGAAAGTAAAGGTTTGGGCACATTTGGTAGTTACCTTCCCTGATTATCTAACAGCTTGTTACTGGTAATGTTTTCGATTTTAAGGCTATATTTCTCTTGCTGTATAGCAACATATAACCAATATCTTGCGCATGTTGAGCTTTTTCAGATGAAGACTAGTGGAAAATATAGGCTATCTAGGAAAGTGTATTTTGCTGATGACTATTTGTTTAATGAGATGGGAAACAATAGATATTTTGCGGATCCAGCAGCCATTGAACAGTAGATACACAAGGATAGGAAGAGGCCCTTAGTGATAATTTGTTTTGATGCACGAAATAAGAAACTTCATATTCTCTTGATTGTTACTTTGTGGTGTGGTTCTGTAGATGAAGATGTTTTATTCATTTTCTGTTGATCAACAGGCTGTTCAAGCAGTCAATATCAGCCATGATGCATGCCATACACAGATGGATGTCAAATTCAGATCACTTATTTGCTGTGGATTGAAGTAAGTAATGTTACATACATTGTTTTCTGCAGACATATTTAACAGACCCTTTAGTGTAGTTTGTATTTTGTGTTACTGGATCAAAGCACCCATAAATATTTGCAGGTCAGTTGCTAACCTTGAGAATGCCATTCTTGAAGCAATTCACCTCACTTTGAGTGATTGTGTGGGAATCCATAATGTCATGTAATTTAGCTGCTTTTCAGTTCTCTGGATGTGTTGTCAAGAAATTTTTACATGTGTGCATGGGATATCTGTTACCCCATCATCAGTTAGATCTATAATTTCATACACATGCGACTTACAAACTGCAAATGAAACGGTGAAAATCTTGATGTTTAAACCGTAGATATATCCTTTAAAATATAATTAAGAACTAAAACAGGCTAATAAACAAGAAAGTGCAGAATAGAACGATTAACTACCAACATAAGGCACCAATACTATCATTTCCTACACTCATTGGAAATGCAGGGTATTGCAGCCCAGGAGTGCTGCATGACTGCTTTTTGCAGACAGTAAAGCTTAAGCCATTTGAATTACTACAAGTATGAAAAGAGTCTGCCATTTCAATAATTTGTATTTGAGTTATTGTCTCTTGAAGTGGTGCCTGTGAATTGAATTGAAGTGCCATGGCCTTGAGCTTTCACTTTGACCCCTTAGTCTATTTTCTCTAGCAGTATCTACCATCAAGCTCATGACAACTGAGTGCTTGCAAAGGGAATGGAATAGCATACAGTAGTAACAAATTTATCATCATTTCATCAGGAAACATTTGAATCAGAACTTACTGTTTTCCTTCTTTATTTCTTTGTCCTTTGTCAGTGAGCAAGTGCTTCACTTGTGGTTAGAGACACTGTGCTCATGTATGGATGTCATTGAAAAGTGGTACCACCCTTGGTCCTTCATGCGCAGCCCTGGCTGGGTGCAGATCAAATGTGAACTCAGGTGAGTAAAAGAAGGAGTTTGAGGTATTTGCTGGGATCCAGCATTAAATAAAGTTAATCATATTTACTACCTTATATTCTGCAAAATTCTGCATCATGTGACATTCACTTGGCTTAGTTAAGCTTACATGAAATTACCACATTAAATCTAAACAGTTTCCAAGTATAGTGCTGGATGTGTTGTCACATGAATTAATATTCAGCCAGGTTCTGAGTGAATGACACAGTGGCATGTCCTTAGGCCTTGATTGATGGAAGGGTTAGGACATGTTATCGTGTCTTCAGACTTCAGGAAGTTAAGATACTCAAGAAGTCAAAATAGGAAAAAGTTCATGAAGCTAAATGAAAGAGAAAATATTTTGAAATATTACAACGTGGAGGGTTACTTACTTCATCACAAATATGGGTAGTTGATAATGATTATTTTCATCTCAACTAGCATTCCTATTTTCAATTCTAAAATAATTATGTCTTCAGTACAATTTCTTTTGCCAACACAGATATCTTTAGCAGGTTTCATTACACTATGCAACTATATTGGTCTATTTTGTTAGGAAATGAGGAAAGATATAAAGATGTCTAAAAATAATTTTGAAAATTTTTAACATTTCAGATAATTATGAACATAGCTAATGTCACAAGCCTTTGTCATTGTATGAATATTCATATGGGAATTGATGTTCCATCAACTTGAAACTGATAGTTCATTACTTTGCAAAGAATAGCACAAAGCATAGCTAATCAAGTAAAAATGATTATCAAGAGGAGCATGGGTGAAGCCTGCCAAATAACAGCCAGAATCTGTTATCTTTAAAAATCAGTTATAATAATTTGCAACAGAGAACATCCATTATAGATCTAATGTATGAAGGGAGGAAAGATCTTTTTCTCCCTGTCAACACATGTTCTGGAAATCCTTTTTCCTTAGGCTTGGACAGATGTGAATAATATGGGTGAAACTGTCGCAGTTTTGTAACATCAATAGAGTTAACTTCATACTTCATGATATTACGCACATAACTATGACAGGAAGGTGAACTATGCAACAGGAAGCATTCTCATATGTTCCTGTCATGAAAATAGCCAGGAATGTTTTTCTTCTCCTAATGAAATCCATCATCAGTAACAATAGTGCATCATTCTTCACATTTATACCTTGTGAGCAGCTGCTGCAAATCATGCCCCATTTATTGAATCAGGGCGAATTCTAGTTTGCTTTGGCACACTCTTGGAGGTTTCACCTATGCATTTTGTGTAGGAGTAAACTCCCCCTTCCCTTATGATTTATTACATTCCCAACCAAAGGGAAGTAAACAATGCTGGCATGTTTTTGCTCCCTTGGTTGTTATTATGGAGTGTTTGTTTTCTTCCCTCGGACACCTACAGATTTGTCACGATTATTGAAATGCATTGATGTTGTATAGATATTGTTGCACAGTGTTCATACGCATCTCCACTATGTTGTGCAGTGTTGTATTACTTTTAATGTGTTTTTCTGTTTTTTTTGTGTGTGCAGTATCCTCCTTTGTCTATGTATGTAGTTGTGTGGCATGTTGATAATCTACCATCTGTAGCACCACTTAGCTAAAATGTCTCACAATATTTTACCCCATGTGACTAATATTTTGGTCATAGCAACCTCAAGTGAAGTAGTATTAACAGTTTTAGACCCACTCTCTGCTCTCATTCACTCTCACCTCCCTTTATACATTCAGACATGCTTACTAAACAATGCGAGGGAGGCAGTATACAGTTTTGTGCTAAATATATCTTGCAGTACTGTATTATTCATACCACTGATGTTAATTTGGGACTTGCAAAGTGTTTAGGAATCTAGCTAGGTTCACATAAAGAGGTTTCATAATAAGCTCCTTCAAGTGTAGGCAGTTGCTTCAATTGCGTCATCCTTTAATGTCTCTGCTAGGTAGCTTCTAAATATTATCTGACGGTATCATTGTGGTGCTTTAATTACAGTCTGTATTACTACACTTTGGCCATTTTTTTAAATTGTTGAACTATTTCCACATGCTACAAAACTAACATTTTCAGTGCTTCTTCGCTGTACCAACTGTTAGAGACACCATGAATAGCTACATCCGCTAATATTCATCACTCAATAACAGAATAAGATCTCTGTGGCAAAACAGAAGGAAAAAAAACATCCTATTAAAACACAGAAAATAATTTGTGAACTTAAATCAACTAACTCTCCATGGCATGGTCTTACAGAAGTGCACAAAATAATGATATTGCATTTATAAATCTTATATCCAGGCTAATGCCCACTCATGCAACTTCATTTTATTATTACCCAAGAAGGCCAGATCACTCTAGGACTTTCTCAACTCTCATATTGAGCATTACACACCCTGTGATGTAAGGTTACATGTAACACCTTTGTTTAGAAATTCAAAAACTGCCATTTCTACATTATGTCATGATATGATGTAGACTCTTCCACCGGACGGTCCAAGAAGTCATTTCCAAACCACAATTATAGCCACAATTACGCACAAGAGCGCTGTTGGCCTACAAACCTATATATGCATCATCAGTCAATTTCTGAGTTACCCTATCACAATCCCTTATTCTTCATCTTTCTGCGAGTATTAAGTTCTGATTCGATTCACTTGCAGTGATATTTATCCTCGAGAGGGTTTTGAATTTGGAGCTTTACGATAGAGTAACTATTTTAGTTTCTCTTAATCGTGCCTGTGGCCTCTGTGTTTTGTTTCAGTTGTTTTACGAACTTTGGGAGTCAATTACCTATTTTAATTTTTGGAATGAAACTGGTATATTTTCGATGAAGTTTGAAAGCAATCAGTTATTTTCTGCTGGGAGCGTTGTATGTTTTCATTTTGTGTCACTTTTCTTTTTAAAACTGTTTTTTATTGACCTACGTTTGGTCGCTGGGAACTCCTAACCCCTTTAATTTACCACTGCCTTGATCCACCCCTTTAGATGTGTTTCTTCTCTAGCTGTGCGAACGCGTGGCAGAGTGCCACTCTGGCAAATACAGGTCCTCCTATCACACAGGGGTGTATGTCTTAAGAGTTGCCACTTGTCAGGAAATTGCCTGAGGTCATTGATCTGTCTTGTTTTCAACGGTTTTGTGCCACTGGGCAAGTTTTCAGGATTTTTTTTTTTTTTATCCTGCGCAGTGGCATCTTTCCACTCCGTTCGTCGCTTTTATGATTTCAGCTTCCCTTTACGTTGTGCTACACCCAATAGAAAGCAGTGTCACTTTTTTATCAGTCTTTGTTAGTGCGGTTAACTATCTTTATGAAATAGAACTTCCTACATTTCTCTCTCCAGGAGTTTCGGAAAAAGAAACTTTACTTTTGGGGGCGGGAGGAGAGGCGGAAGAGGGGCGGTAGGGGCTGGGGAGAGCGTCATTGTATTCATTAAAGGACAGTTGGGTGGGCCCAGCTGGGATGCTACTCTTCAGCAGTGACTTTGTGATGTGCTTCATTTGTAAAAATATGTATTTGTATGTATGATATGTACTGTTCTTTGTGTTCATTGAATGACTGAGACTTATAACACTGTTTGACATTATAAACCGGTTTCCCTACGGGGTCAGTGAAAGTTCTCTCTCTCTCTCTCTCTCTCTCTCTCTCTCTCTCTCTCTCTCTCTCTCATTCCC
>JAWQUT010000345.1:88463-102497 GCA_033807755.1 Ellobium chinense | reverse complement strand
CTCTCTCTCCCTCTCTCTCTCTCCCTCTCTCTCCTGTCTCTCTATCTCCCTCCCTCTCCTCTCTCTCTCTCTCTCTCTCTCATTCCACCTGTAGGTAATTATCTAACTATCACGTGCCATGTCGCGCGCACGTGTGTACGTGCCAAAGTGTGTAAGTGACTGCACCCATGTGTTTGATGGGCATACATAATAATATGTATGGGATCGTACATGCATAATGCGTGCGCACGTGTTACTCCCACCTTTTTTTTTTTTGTTCTCTACACGTGTCCAAAGGCCTCTTATGTACATATTATGTAGTTTGAGATGAATGCCTATCAAGAGCTATCAGTACTTCGCATTCGAAGCACATGATGGTACCCGTGTCCAACTGTGTTGTGCAGGATGGGCATTTACAAAATCACACCTTGCTTAGTGCTCCTTAACGGTTTTGTCTTTGAGTGAAGGGTTTGTTGTTTTTTTTTGGGGGGGGNTGGGGGGGGGGGGAGGAGGGAGGAAGAGGAGTGAAAAGGAGAATTCCTACCACTAATAAACGGCCAGAGAACAGGGTTGATGATTCGCCGGAGTATAAAAGGAGAGGGGAGGCATGATGGAAAACTTCGCTAATTCAATGGCACGCATCACGTCGGAATGCTTTTTTTTAAACGAATTTCATGAACTTGTTGCAGATCGCAAGTTTAACGTCCTTCCGACGTTACGGTACAGAAAATTGGTGTAGAAACGTCTGATATTTGAGATATTAAAGTACATTCATCAGAGTCAAGAGAGTGTTCACGGCCTTTTGTGCGTGGCCGGTGGGGTGTGCGTTTCGACTGTAACGATCGGATGGCGCAGCTTTAAGCTTTTAAATATTTTCATATTCGTTGTTTGGAGACTGTGAGGACCGAAATGCTGAAACTGCTAAGCGTCGCTCCTCTTATGAAAGAAAATGTTTCACTTTACTTATTTCTGCATGGCTGAACTTTTCTTCAAGACTGACAGTACTGAGTTGATTGTCTTTCACTGAGGAGTCCAGTATCAGACCTATTTTGCATTTAGTTTGTGACATGATCGCCAAACCACGACGCTGGATATCTGAATGGTGGTGTTCTTTGGTGTCATGGCTTGATGCATGGTCTTGGAAAAAAAAAATCACAAAGTTCTGTCAGAACCAGTGATATTAAGATTTCTTTTTTTTATTCCACTTTAATACCTAAGATACTTTGATCACAGTAAAGAAGTAACATATGTTTGAACTTTCGTATGTATAATTTCTCAGGTTAAATATAATATGTAAGAGAATGAGTAAGAAGAGACGTAATGTAAGTGGGGTTAAAAAGCATTCACATAGGTAGATGTGGAAGAAAAAGTGAATAGGCTATAATATGAGGAATATCATTAAAAAAACAGACTAATAGAGCAGGATTACTTCTAGCTTAAACTTAAAGAGATGTGACGTGCGGGACAGAAGGGGAGATTGGGGATATTCTGGATATAAAGAAGAAAACGTAGATAAGCAATGTAGAAGTTAGTAAGAAAGGAGTGGTAATGGCTGTTTTGGAGTTTAAGAAAGATGTAAAATAAATTGCGAGCAAAAATAACATGCGGATAAACAGTAAAACAAGTTTTAAAAAGTGTTGTGGAGAGTGCCATGAGTGGCCACCATAAAGTGTGCATCAGCTTTGTGCTCATGTCACATGGCACCGGACACGTGTCTAACTCCTCTGTATTCACTGGTTAGTAATCGGGAAGTAAAGCCTTATTACATGTAGATCCAACTCTGTAACAGCTAGATGATTTCATCACGCTGGAAAGCAGAGGAGGAACGGATTGAGGAGAATAAATAACCCAAGCGCGTTTTAGGAAAATAATACCGGCTCAGCGGCAGGACTTGAAAAGCACGCACATGAGAGGAGAAACTTACAGCAGATCGATGATCAAATAGATTTGAGAAACTAGGTAAAGCAGGCGTGTTTATATGGCAAACTGTTTGATGAATAATGCTTTTGGGTTGTGGGCGAGCAGTAATTTGCTGAAAATGACGTGCAAGTGCATTTGAAATGTTATGTGAGCTGGCGTATTTCCATGGGAGATGAAAATGGTGAGCATAGATTTGGGAAGGTGATAAAAAAAAAAAAAGCGTATTATTGCATAAATTCTGCGAAAAGAGTTCATCACATTACAAAGAATTTACCTAACCTCCGTTCAGAGTCGTAATTTTGGTGCCTACTTATTTGTTTGCAAGACGTCTTATGTTCGACATTAGGCAGCCCCCGGAACATTCTATAGTGAAGAGCCCCCTTCCCCCTCTCCGATTTTAAAATAAGTCAGAACGTTCCTTTCCCGTCATTAACATTTGTGACCTGGCGATCTGTTGGGATGGCATAGCCATTTTTCGCGTCCAGAATCTTTACCAAATGACCTTCTGTATAAGCTGCCAAGTGTGACGTACTTCATGAACTCCGATCGGAAGGTATTGCGTAGCTCTAATTATTTAGATACTGTACTCAATAGTTTATCACCACAGACCAAAGAGACTGTAGTGTGTCTTTCCTTGAGATCCCCTAGTGATGAACCCTATTTCTTCGAAAGAAGTGGGAAAGGGGTGTGGNGGGGGGGGGGGGGGTCCCTTAGTTCACAAGACCCACGAAACACCTTTGCGAAACACTCCTCTTGGCACTGATATCCTACTCACCAACCAACATGAGTATGTGACGTACGGCTATGTTATGCGTCAGGTGATATACAAGTTATGGAATTGCTTAGGAAGAGGGAAATGCATAGTAGGCATGCTGTGGACATGCTTCACGTATGATTTACCAGTGCGACAGCATCCACCCTGTGTATCTCTGCCGCTTGCTGTTGCTGTCGGTAGCAGTTAGCCCTCATGCGCTACGTGCAGATTTGATGTTTTTTGTCACAATTTCGCACTTTCTGTCTTATATACCGTGAACTTGCCGGAATGAGGTGACAGGCCAGATTTGCTGAGCAAAGAAAAACACATTGCAGGTGTATTGTAACAGTTGTACGAAAAAAATGCTTGTGCTCACAGGTACACTTATGTAGTGTACATAACACCACTGTACAGTCACCGAATTGCTGTTTTATTGAGGAAAAAAAAAACAAACCCGGGTTACTTCTTCGAGGAAATAGCTATCGATGATTCAAGTGAAGTATGTTTACCGGAACAGTTCCTCAAAGAATTTAAACATTTAAAGCACGTAGCGCGCAGACATTCTTGGCCAGATTAACATAACAACAGTGGCAACGACCCGTCGCATGAACGCGATTTCATTGCATAGCCACATGCCTGCATGACATCAAAGGAACGGGAGAAACGCCCAAATTGATATGACCTCTGGCAAAGTCAGTGGGGTTCAGCCTTGAGCTTGAGCCAATCCTACTATAGTTTCACTCCTTCTCTCTCCCACACACTTGCCGCCCAAGCCTCTGGGCCGTCAGAAAAGGGGNGGGGGGGGGGGGGGGGGTTCAGTTCTATGCGATATGATCGACCTCGGATTTGGTTCGTTCCCAAAGTTTCAGAATTCCAAAGTTCATTAAAAAAAAAAAGACCACTCTGTGGTTTGTGTGCTCACTTTTACATGCGACACAGGACAGATCAATATATCAAACAAAAATGCATCAGTAAACAAATCAGTAAATCAGTCGACCAACCAACTCGCCAGTCAGTCAGTCAGTCAATCAATCAATCAATCAATCAATCAATCAATCAATCAATCAATAGTATAGTTTTGGTGGGGTTGTTTTTTTTTTGTAGTCTGTAGTCAAATCACTGGGTTCCAACACTGAACAACCCTCCAAGTCCTTTTTATGGGCCTTGCTATCTTTTCAGGGAGACATAAAAGTGGCCAAAATTCCACTTGCAATCGCCGCAGATTGTAGGTTGTCTTTGTAGAGAGAGGAAACACTATTTGTCACTTCAGGCTGTTCAGTCAGTCATATCGGCAGTAAGCTTCAGTAGTGTGCTTTTGTCTTCTTTTAAGACTGATAACCTTGAATGAGAAAGGTGTTTAACAGGAAGCGGGGAATGATTTGCAGTTATCACTGATAACCTGATCATGGCAGACCATGTATGTTGCGACCATACCGGTTAAATAAGACACATATTATACATTATTTGGTTTGGTTTAGGGTTTCGATTTTTTTGATGTTGTTGCAGATAAGCTACCTTCATAACTAGTTTTACTTGTCTGTAGCTGTGCCCAGCAGGGAAGCAGTGGCGGCATCCCTCTTCCCGCCGAGAAGAACGTTGTGCCATTATAACAACTTTCAAGTAGCCATTTATCTTTCCTGACCTCTCTGACTTTCATTATCGTTAACGCCTGTTCTCGAGACTCTTAGCTACCCATAAGTGTCTCTGACGCTCTCAGCGCGGTATTTGCCGGCGGAGACGTACTGTTTAGTGGTAGATGCATCGCAAGCTTTCCATGTATCGCAACGTTGCCAGTACCAAACCCATCAGACAGCGATGCCATATCTTTGCTTATTTTCGTTACGGAGGTTTAACTACTCGGTATGTTACTTGAATCCTTCACCGGCTTATACCTTTGTCCTCGAGATACCTATTCGAAAAGCATACGATTTGTTTTTGCTGACGGTGTCTCTTTCCACTATCTCTGTCTCTCTTTCTCTTCCGCCATCCCGGTCCCTTGTCGCATTTTTTTTTTTTTGCCTGATTATGTATAGTCTGTCGAATCCTTGAGTATTTGAATGCCAAAGAACTGCAGCGAGTGAATGTTATGGATATGGAGACCAACTGTTTCCTCCGGTCATTATGTGACTGAACATACCACAGCATAATGAAAACTAACAAGATGGCGCTGTCTTGTGTTCTTTTAGCAAAACTTCTATAGTGCTGGCGAACTATGAGTTGTTAAGAACTGGGCTTGCGAAAAAAGTAAAGATGTACGGTGTTTAGGTCTCTGATTTACTTTGAAATCAGTAGGGAAGGGCAGTTGATGAACCATCATTATGCTGTTAGAATGTTTGGGTTTTTGTTTTTCTGTGTCGACAGGGATGTTCAAACTGTAAAATCGAAATAAGGTGGGACCTAATATATTTTTATTCTACGAAAAAAAAAATCAGGTTTGGCTGCCTATCCCAGCCCTGCTGTTTTTGGTTTTTGTTGTTGTTGTTTGTGGTGATATTCTTACTAACTAAACATGTATTTATTTTGCTCTGACCATTGCATGACCTCTGGTCTAAGACAGGAGATGTACCGAGTTGTCGTCATTGTTGTTGTTGTTTTTGTTGTAGTCGTCATCTTTGTTGTTCTGCGTTCCAGTCTGTGGCCTTCATTGGTCCTGTTAAAATGTTAATGTCCCCAATCGGAAGCAATTTATGGCGATTGACCTCTACATTTTATTTTGCAAGATTTTTATATAAGTTGGTGCTGTGCAATTATACATTTCGTCCTTCCAGAAGTATTGGCTAGTATTCCACATGACATGGTTAAAAAAAAATGAAAATGGAAACAGGACTTTTATTGACCCCGTAGAGAAACTAATTTACAATGCCACACAGTATTGTATATTTCAGTTTTAATAGAAACACATAGCGCAGTACATGTCAGTACATAAATTATAAATTTAACACATAGCAAAGTTACTGGTGGTTGCCGACAGTGCAGCGTCCTGATCCCCGTCACTCTAAAGGCAGCTACTCTACTACAGCTGAGTCGAGTGGGGAGAAAGGCACATTCATTTCCATGATCTCTAGTTAGCCCATTGTTAGATAAGTGCACGGAATAGTATCAAAGATTACTGTCGAATCGCGGTGATTTCATTCAAGAATCATTAATTTGATCACGGAAATGTACACTCTGATCTTACATTCTAATGTAAGTCGCAGGAAAGGGACACTTGATGCACAATGTTCTGTTGTCAGCAAACAAAATAAATGGGTACACAAGCTTCGAAACATCAAGTGTGATATCTTGATTTTGATGCGTGGCTTAATGTGCCTTTGCATGTGGATTTCACTTCAAAGAATGCCAAAACTCTGTCTTCGTACAATGAAAGTACAGGCGGATTTGTCCCATGCGAGCACTAGAGCACAAAAACTCATGATGCCACACGGCTCGTTAATATTCGTTCCCTGTTACGACAGGGAAGATTTCGAGGATGAGGATGGTTATGATAATGATAACGACAATAATAATAATGATCATGATAATGGGCAGATGACGATACTATCATCAAGAGGATGATGATGTTAGAAGTCGCCTGTCTGAATGTTTACAACATTAATATAATGCCGATGCTTTGAACATCCAGTCTTTTTCGCCAACAACTTCACTTTTCTTTCCTAGTTTTCTCTCCTCTTTTGCTCTACTGGCAATGTAAAATACGTAATTTTCCTGTCATGTGAATTGCAAATATGTGACCTTGGCATACGCGTTTCATGCCTCTATCATCGTCCCACCTTCCTATCCTTGTTCTCATTAAAAGGCAAAAATTCCTAACATCGCGTATGACTGTAGGCCGTAGCAGCCAATTCGTTAATATCCACAATCTTTGTTTATCTCACTATTTTCCCGCGCCGCATTTTTTTCCAGCGGCAGTATTCTGGTGGAAGAAAAGGAAGAATGTATCGGGGGAAAAAAATCGACGTTCAAATTGGTTTCGTTCCATTTCACTCGACGCTCATGGAAAAAGTAAGAAACAGAATGTTTCGGGTGTCAGGAGTCATCCGCTTTTTGTTTTAATCACTTTGCCAGGAAAACCGAGAAACGAAAACCTAAACATATCTCATTTGACAGGCCTCTTAATGAGGCGCGGAATTATTTTTCTTTCCTCGTTTGACACGAAAGAAAAGGCGTCTTGAGTTGGTTGCATGAAACAGATGGTTTTCTTCTGCTTAACACTCATGGCAGAACCGCTGTTGTCTTGACGGTGTCGATGTGATTTGAGAAATCGAAATTGGAAATCAAGACTTGTTGCCATCCGGCTGATTGGATCTTGTTTGCAAATCAATCTATAATATCATTGCTGACCGAGATACTGTCTGCATGCCCTGGCAAGTCGTTGTCAATGCCGACCTACTGTTATTGAAACACTGATTTGGTTTTTTCCCGTCCCTCTGATATTGAGGTATGTATTCTCCTTTGCACTTTACCGACTTGCTGTTACAAAAGCACGAATCCTTGCAGTTGTTTATTTTTGTTGAGACAGGCATGCTTACGATTTTTTTTTTTTTTTGCGGAGGTTCTGATAGCGACACACAATATCTTTCTTGACTTTTTGTCACCTGAGATGTATGGCTAGACTAACACTCCGTGATGGAGGCCTGCAATGCTCTACTGAGGCCTGTGTTACCGAAACACCATTCCTTCCCGGCACTTCTGCTTTGAGATATGGCTCCTTACAGACGATCTGTTATTGAGACATGCATCTTTATTGACGATCTGACATCTACGGACGATCTGTTATTGGAAACATCACCGTTACAGATTATTTGTTATTGAGACCTGCACCCTGACAGACGATCTGTTATTGAGATGTTCACTTTTTGGTAATTGATGCGACCCGTGCCTTTGCGGACGATCTGTTTATTGAGACTTGCATCTTTACTAAAGATTTGCTATGCTGTTGAGACCTGCATCTTTAATGACGATCTGAGACATGCTTTCTCTGCCAATGCTCTGCTGTAGACATACGGTCAAATTCTCATGCATGCATCTTTAAATTGTATCCTTAAAACTTTCCTCTTTTCCAAAGGTCTGGTGTCGAAATAATAATATGCATCTTTGTGTGCATTCCGTCACTTGAACATGCATCGTTGTCCACACACTTCAACTTGTTTTTGTAATGACCGACGATTGGTCTCAGCTCTAAGACATGCATCTTTATCGTGCTTTCATTCATTCATTCAATCATTCTGTATTTTCTTCATTTTTTTTTTTCACACTTGCACACACCCCTTCCCCACTCTTGTTTCAGGTTTCCAGCATATTGCGTATGAAACAAGGTTTTTGCCTTTTCTCCATCTCTTTGTGAATAATTCTCCCCAAGTTCTGCAAATCTTGACCTAGTCTAGACTCCCGTTTAGAAATGAAGCCGTTTGGCGGCAATTTTTTTTTTTTTGCACATTCAATCTGAAATGTCAGCTGCCGACACGGACGCGTGCGTTTGTGTGCTTTTCCATGATTTCTCACAGAGCAGAGGAGAATTAATGATGCCAGCAATGTCTGATGCTGAGAGGCGAATTTTGACATCATTATTTATTGCAGCTGTTGTGAATGTCTCGACGACATGTGCATTTCAGCGAGGGCGGTAGAGAAAAGAGAGAATGTTTGAAAATGTGTGCCATCCGAGTAGAGTTCGATCGCTCAAGAGGTAAATCTCGTGGCATTAACTGACTTTGTCTAAAATGTGTGGGGTGCAGATCAGATGGTCCCAAATGTTTTGTTCCTGATCAGACGGCGGTTGTGGTTTGCTTCTCTGAGGTTCGATTACTTCTAACTTTCTTAAATAGAGTTGGCGTCATCGCAGTCCGTACAGATCCATTGCCAGGGTGTCATTCATGTCACTGTGTACTGACCAGGATTCTGCTTAGCATGTAACATTTGATTATGGTGGAATCTGTTTTTTCCAGCTATTTTCTCTTTAGCTGCAGCTCGTCGGCTGACCCCAAGGACTCGTAGCATCTCACTCTCATCTTCTTTCTTGAAGTCAGGAAGAAAAAAACTTAAACATGGAGATTTGTGTTTCCGTCTGTCTGACGACTATGCTAAATAAAATTAGCACATATTATGATAAAAGTAAATTAAACGTTGCTCAGTCAAAAAGCCGAACGCCAGTCGATGCAAAAGATCAAATCCGGAAAGTAGGGATATTACCGAGAGAGAGGAGAATGGTCAGACTTCAGAATGAAAATGAATGGTTATAGTACCATCAGTTCTTAAAGAAACCGCCAGTTCTTAAAGAAGCCGCTCCTTCGATAGATCTTACCTCGTCGCTCTAACACACAACCGGTTGTCAAATTTATCAATAGAATATATGCCGTTAACGACGTAGGCCTACGTAGGCCCAAGATGAGAATCGGTTTTTGCATCCCAAAAGTTCCGTTTCCTCTCTGCACCGAAAAACACACCCTCGAGAATTTGCTGTAGACTCATTAGAAAAGTTTGCCTAAACTATCGGACCACAAGAAGATGGCAGTGACTTTGTTGATGCCGGAAGAAGAATGTCAAGATATACTCACATGAAGTTTATTTCGGAATTCGAGCGTTCTGACAGTCAGGACGCTAGCCGGGACATATTGATTAAGATGCTCATGGTGGCAACAGGAGTATACCAGATCAAGGCGAAGGGTAAGTGTGGGCAACACGATATACATACTTACAAGACACACGATGTTTATTTCCCAGGTTGATGTTAAGTAACATAATATTATTCTGGAAATCAAACAAAATCCGTTATTATGGAGCGACAGGAAGGTCACCCGGATAGTGCAAGTGACACATGGAGTCTCAAACAAACATCAGTGATTACCACAGGAATTTGAACTGTTACAGTTGCCTCTTACCAGGAGAGGTTTCATAATGCGGGCGACAGTTATGAATGTAATGATGAAGGCGATGACCACGTCCACCATATTGTGGATATTGACTAGAAATACAAAGATAGTGGACGGTATGTTTTAAGTAAATCTGGTAATAATATTGTGTTGTAAGATACCGAGTCACACTCTAAAGTGATACAGTTTGCAACGCAAACCCACAAGTAAGATCATAATAAAAATCCACCTGACATGTGATTTTCAGGTCTCTGTCTTTGTGTTATTGGTTTTGCTGCATCCTTATACTATTTTGGGTCTTCACCTGCCTACGATTTTGGGTGAGAAACCGTCACTGTTCGGGTTTCCCGTCTTGCGAGTGCGTCGTAACGGATGCATACTAGAGACAATGCTTCCACAGGGGAAACGAAACCTATGGTATGTTTCTGGTTGCTGCGCTCTAGTCACGGTGAAGAGATGTACCCACATACTAGAAGATTGTGAGAAATGTGACGTCTTTTGCGAAGTGAGAGCTCGGTAAAATGGCGGCAACCATCTACGGTTTCAAATTTGTTAATGGAACTTTCTTATCAACTGCCCTGTGTCCGTGCAGGATGTGATAAAAGGCAAGAGAGGAAGAGTGTAAAAAAAAATAAACCTAAGCTGAAAGGAGTGAAAATAAAAGTATTTGGAATATTAAAATAAATCTAAGCTGAAAGGACTGAAAATAAAAGAACGGTATGTATGCTAATGAATAAGGCAAAGATATAAGTACAGCAAATATCACTAGCAAGTCGGCGCATTATTTTCTGGCTCATCCGCATTTGTCTTGGCTTGCTTTGAGACTGGTACATCCTTTGATTCGGAGCGCTCACAGAACATGCTTTCGCGCATCGGCAGGGACCAAACAAACACCGCCCTCTAGATATCTACATATTACTTTCTACATAGGTTTAGATCTCTTTGCATTTAACTCTGATGATAAAATTTGATGATAAATTTTAGAATTGCTCATCAGAGAGGCTGCGTCTGATGAAAGTCTGTAATAGATAATCACGATAGAGGATCTTGCGTCGATCATGTTTTAGTATTGTAGATATTTTATTTTACATGAAAATAATTATATAATTATATCTTACACTGTTTCTTTTTAAATGTAAATCACCATCTGAATCAGTCAACCACAACAAACAATTCCGTATGTGCCATGACCCCAGAAAAAAACAAAAAACTGAGAGCGTGAATGATACAGAAATGCTCATAGTTGTAAACAAGCCTCACAGTTGGAAACAGAGCTGCGTAGTTTAAAAAAAAAAAAGTGAGCGGCTGGCCTAGTTAACCACACGAAAAGCTTTTGTTAGTTTTATCGGAATAGTCAATTTGTGCACATGTATTTTGTTTGTGTAGTTGGGTGTGTTAAGTTTATATTTTGAATGGTGACAGCTGTATAGATTTGCTTGTTTCCTCGGTTGGTTGGTTGGTTGGTTGGTTGGTTGGTTGGTTGGATGGTTGGTTGGTTGGTTGGTTGGTTGGTTGGTTGGTTGGTTGGTTGGGTGGGTGGTTGGTTGGTTGGTTGGTTGGTTGGTTGGTTGGTTGGTTGATTGCTCGCTAGTTTGCTTGCTAGCTTGCTTGCTAGGCTGACCTACGGGTGGTGAGTCGATTTTTTTTGGAGGGATGTGTGGTTGAGGAAAATAGGAGTGGAAGGTCGATTGGAAGGGGAAGGATGGGGGAGGTAGAAACTAGAGTAGGATTTATGAAATTATAAGTAGGCCAATAGCAGTATATTACTTTATTAGGTCATACTCATACAAATAATATATATATATATATATATATATATATATATATATATATATATATATATATATATATATATATATATATATATANNTATAGTGAGCCTCACAGTTGATGCTGTTTCATTACAGCCCTCTGTTTTGATTTTGTTTATGAATGCAAAGGTAGACGGACTCGTGCCAACTGTTTGTTTTGCTGATAACAAACTACGGGACTGTAGCATTCTGTTTTTCCATGTTTTTCCTTATTGAAGAATGTTAATAGCGATAGTTTTCAGCTGTGATAGCAGCAGAGGTGAGGGACCCCTACCCAAACAAAACCAACAAAAAATCACAAAAAAAGCCAGTTCAAAAACGTCGGGTAGGGCAGAATGGTGAAGGTAGGGGAGAAGAGGGAGGACAACAGAAGGAATGGAAATTATAGCGGTATGAAAGGAGCGCAAGGTATGCCTTGGCATCAACACAGGGCATGGATAAGCTTAACTAATGTCAGTGATTACGATCTGATGATTCACTTCTCTCCAGTACCGCCGAGAGGAACCCTGGGGGTTGCAGGATTCAAATCTAGATAGCAATATTCTCTCTCAGGCTCGAGCCTGATACAGATTGGAACAAAATTATATCTGTCTCCCCATCAAAAAGGTGAAGAAATTGGTAAGAAAAAGAAGAAGGAGTGGAGAATGATGGGCTAAAAAGTGTTAAACTCCACTTTCCGTGGTTTGAATAAAGTGTGAGGCATTGATGTGCTTATAGCAGTTTTTGAACTGCGTCACCGGTTAGTATCCTGATAAGGATGACTCAGGTCATTGTCTTTCTAAGCATGTTAGATCGAACAGATAGATAGTCAGTTGTGCCTTGGTGACAATTACAAACATATCTAAATGATGATAAATCTGCGCCTCACAGTTTTCAGTCTGGCTGGTTATGGTCTAGACTAATGAGCATTCGTGCATGGAAATTATTGCTCCACTTGTCAGAACCTCACAAAGAGGAACATGCTGGTAGACGCTGGTGTGCAAAATACGCATTACTTACATCCTATTATTGATCCTAGAATTCTACCGCCGCATTTATGTTGACTCCATTTATGTAGACTACATATGCTTCATTTTAGTTGGTGTTTTTTTTTTTGCATATAAAATTTCCTGCACAGTTTGTGTTGTTTTTCGTAATTGATAAATTATTGCAGTTTGGAAAGATAATTCTGTCGGCATACAGTCTGATAATGTATACTATATAGGTCATGAGCTTTGCTCTGTCATTATCGTTCTTCTTCACGTACCATGCCGACTGGTGTAAGCGAGCATGGTCCCATACATCTCTCCGTCTGTTGTGATTTGCGAGTGAGTAAAGTCGATGGAACTGGGCGATTGCTGAGATTGTTGGCGTACAAATTTTTAATAGCGCACGAAATCATGGACGGTGCTGTTTGCCTCTTCTCTGCGTTCACGCTATTTTATTTACACGTTGAACATATAGCTCAGGCAATAGTGTATGCATATTAAAGTAAAATTAAAGTTGTTGGATTTTGTTTTCAAGTTTCATGTCATTTTCTTTTTTTTTCCTCGTCAATCGTGGTCATGTCGATAGAACGATATGTAGCGGTACCAGTCTCTGGCTGTCGACGCTCATCACTTCGATTACAGTGACCTTCTGCATAGCTGATGAAGTGTTTTCAAAATCTGTGTGCTATATTATGACCGAAATCTGAACTCTTCATCAAATTAGATTCTTATTTGAAAAAAATGTAGGGAATTGTCATTAAGTAGTTAGATTTATCAAAATTTCGGAGGTAATTAAGGAAACAAAGGAGAAAATAAGCGATGTTGGACGGCCGCGAATGCTCTTTGGAAGACAGTTTGAAGCTGTATTTGGCTAAATCTGTAGTTCCTCGTTTGGATCTACCATGGATCTACCATCCTGTTAGGAATACCGAGGGTTTCATTTTTATGTAGGAAATTCTAGTAGGGGAAGAGGGCAGTTTCATAAATACGCGTCATATAATGTAGCTGTGCACATGGATAACTGGCACTCGCAGTTCGTGAATAAGCTGGTATAGTATGGCGCCTGCACACTGATGTTTGCCCTCGCAAAATTATCCGAGCACCTGCCTCACAAAAAAAATAAACGATTTGCGGCAAAATATTCTATGGTGGCGCCATATTGTCCATTGTCATCAGCTGGCGGATGAGTGAACGGATTGCAATAGTTTACGTCAGTTCTACCTGGAACGTATTGTTTTTTAACCAGAAGATAATACCTTAGTATGAAGATTGATCACTTAGACTGGTACTCTTTGTCTTGGGCAGATAATCAATGAATGAGGTTGATAACATAATACTGTAACAGATGGCTGCATGTGGGCATTTCCGTGGCTAAACAAAAAACAAATGCATAATTTGTTTTCCGTTTGATACATTTGCTGACGTAAGTGTTCTGAAATGATACACTACTTTTGTTTTTCCTCTTGGTAGCTCAGATGAATCACTGTGTGTCATCTTGAGACATTTAATGATTGCCGCTGGTGCATCTCTTTTTTCCTGCCAATGTCTCATATTAGATTTTGTTCCTGGGCGCACATTTTCTAACACTTTTTTTTTTCGAAGCTGGTTATGTGGAAGAAGATGCCTGCGAAGCATACCTATGACATTTATAATAGTCGAATGGACATATTAGATGTACCTGTCATCATGAGAGAACGTTGGGAAAATGATTACGTCTCGCTTCTCTCATTCACCCC
>JAWQUT010000345.1:36268-88205 GCA_033807755.1 Ellobium chinense | reverse complement strand
AAAATGCAGGAATCCATACTTTACCGATGAGCAAACCACAGGAATGAAAGGGATGTCATCCAGGTTCCGGTCCTAAGGGTAAATTAGGATATAATAACGCCACAGGGCAGGAGCGCTACGTTCTCAGAGACTTCTTGATATTCTAGCTCGTTTATGCAGTTTGCAAGGTTCGCACGATCTCCTTGTCTAATCCCGCATATTTCCTTTGTACTCCTTCGCTGATGATTAAGTTCCTTGGCTATTTTTCTTGTGTCTAAGCTGTTTCCTGAGAAACTATTTTTCACCTGTTTATTTTATGCCATAAAACTTCCACTTCATCTTTCTTTCGTGCATTTTTATGATCTGCCAAAACTTTGGTGAAAACCATGATTCTTTTGTCTTGATAGTGAATGTTATCCTGTCAACATTAATGAAAGGGTCACCATGAAATTTCAGTGGCTTCCTTTATTAATTTGCTTATGTGTCTCAGGATTGGGGAAGGGGTTTTGTGTTGTTTTGTTTTTCACCGGCTTCTCCGAGAATTGTACCTCTGCTTCCTGAGATTGGATGTACACTTGGAAGGAAATCCTGCTGCTTAGAAAATTTAAAAATTAACCCATATCCGCCCGAAAAATGAATCCTTGTCTGTACAGTGAATCTCACTCGTTTTGAGCTAGACATTGTTTTGTGCATCTTCTGACTCCAGAGGTTTTTTGATTGAGTTAATTTAGCACATCTCTACGCCATGATTTACATTTCTGACGTGCCGATAGTATGCGCCCATCTGCTGGTCGCAGGTGGTTGCGGGGGATGTGGCCTGCTTACGCAGTTGATAAGATTTGCGCTGATTTATCGTGCACTGATAAGAGTCGAAGACGTTTTGGGATGTGGAGGATGGGGAAGCAAAAAGTCTTTTGTACTGAGGTGGCTTTTTTTTCTGTTTTGTGTGTGTGCAAATGTCATCCGAGATAAATAAACGAAGGAGCGAACTAGGAGAAGTTATTAAAATTTGAAGGACCATATTATCTTTGTCATGTGTGAAGCTAGACTTAAAAAAAAAATAATAAAGTAAATCTTTCTACCACTATTACTACAGTCTCAGCAACTCCTTTGCCTTATGCCACGTCTGTTGTTGCCATTACCAGACTAACTAGCACTACTTCCATAACTCTCAAAACTTCTGCTATCATGCTTGCAATAATCATCACTACCATAACCATCTCAGTCAATAAATGTTCCTCTGTGATTATTTCTGCTTTAGTGATTTTGCCACTACTTTGGTTAGATCTGATCTGAGAATACAAATAGGTTTATCTTCTATTCTTCATAAAAATTGATATTGTCTGACCCTCTCCAGTATGAAAAAAAAAAAAACAACCTCGCCACAGACAATGCTAACTTAGTACACCTCCTAATCCTTATGCTAGGGGCACAACAGTGTTATACCCCTTATAACATATTTTTTAAATCCCCGAGCATTATTTTGGTATCTTCACTCTTGATCTTACGATTTTGTGGATTTCCATGACGCATTCGTATATTTAGTGCTGTTGAACTCAATGTTTATGCATGATGCGTTAAAAAGACAGATGCAAGATGTGTGACACTGGTGTGCTTTGCATCTCAGGTACCTTAGTATAATTTAAGCTAATACACCTAACACTACCTAATCACAATCTGCGAGAATGAGCTGATGTAAAGCTAGGAGATTATTTTCCTGTTATTTGCAGAATTCTAGCGGCCTGCTCGTTTCAGCTGTCGATAGGTCGAGAGTTGCCGGTACGACAGGATCCGAGGGACGCCTTGGTTCGGAGCGCACGCGATATTCTAGTGACTTACCACCTGTTCAGCTGGGAGCTGTAACGATGATCCACTCAGTGTCTTGTCATCGACCTTGATTTAATTGTTGATGATGTTATTTCTCAACATATTGCCATGCCAGTGTCATCAGACCGTTAACTCTTAAATTTTATTTTTTGTTCCCGATGAAATGACAAAGGCGTCCATGGTCTTCCAAAGTGGTTGCTGCTGTTGCGAATGGCTCTTCACTTTTGAACACGTGTGCAACTTTTGGCTCGGGCACGTGATTAGGGCGAGGAGGAATTCAAAACAGTCAGCCTATTCTCCTTTATCTGCATTATGTTTGTGCCTGTTGTATAATTTACAAGTTCTTTTATCTCCCACGTTGCCAAATATTTTACTGTTGTGTTTATGCAGGTGCGCTTTAATGACATTCTTACTCGCTCTTCAAAGATTCCATGTAAAATTGCTCGACTGAGAGCCTTTTTTTCCCCCTTTATTATTATTATTTTGTCCTTGGCCCGATTATCGAATTGACTGGGTTTTATGAGGTGAAAACTGCTCATTTCCAGACTGCTGTCAGAGTTTGCCTTCAATCTCTCCATGAATTGGGAGCTTCCACGGAGAAGGTATCGCCGCCAACGCAATGTATTGCGAGACGGTGTGTGTGATATGCTTATTCAGCACCACCTCTTTAGCTGGGAGATCTAGAACATCTGAAATGATCAGCCTAAGGTTAGCCAAAAGCGGGAATGGGACTTTTCCTTCTGTGTGAAAATTGTAGCTCATAGTCAAAACGGGCTTTGTTTAGTTCAGGTTTGAGAGGGAAGATGTTCTCGTTTGGAATGCGTTTCATCTGTGTGATCATTGTAAAACCTGTAGCTTATAATGGAAAAGGGGTTTACTTCGATCTAAGAGTAGTTGTGCCCTTATTTGGAATGGATTTTATTTTTTGTTTTGTTTTAGTTGCATATGTTTTGCATAAGAATACACGGTGAATATATTTCTCGTGTGTTTGTGATAAATATACCTCTATAGGGAAAAAGAAGGGTCAATAGATACGAAGATAGTCCTAGTCTCCGAGGACTTTGTGCATAACAAACATTTCCACCATTTATAATACCAGATCTGATATAATCTGACCGTTCTGGTTTTTTTAAATTCCCTCTAAGATTATGTTTAGAAGTGAAATAGTAGAATAAATGTGGAAGTTTAACTTTTATTTTTTTCACGTATGTATATTTGGATACGCTGTTTTAAATTGAGCTTATATACCTGCAAGTAATTGATGCTGTACCATAACTGGACACGCTGCTGCCTGATAGGTTATGTTGAGTTAATTTATTGTGAGGGAAAGAGCGAGAGAGAGAGAGAGAGAAAGAAAGAAAGAAAGAAAGAAAGAAAGAAAGAAAAGCAAGAAATAAAAGCAGGTATTGTTTTATACATATAACCATTTCATGCAAATGTCATTGCGCACCAAGTAGCATGGTTTGTTTCAATGTGTTTATTTTTATCTTTTGAGTTTCCTTTGGCCGCTAGGCAGCGTGGGTTGCTAAATCTTGTGTGTTACTGTACACAGACTGATATAGCAGCAGTATGGTATGCAGCCCCCGCTTAATTTTTTTAAGTTTGCTCTTATGTACCTTTTCTGTCATTAAGCTTAATTTTTATGTATAATTGATGTATACATTGGGAGAAAAGTGTCTTTTATTTCCCCAATCCTATGTACGTCCATTCCTCTCATCTTACCNNTTCCCCCCCCCCCCTTTTTTTTTAAAAATGTCCTTGATGTTGTAGATTTTTTGGTGTTTCGACAAACTCCTGGATTTGGGATTTTCTGTAGAATGTGATTTCCAGTTTTGCGAAACTTCAAAATGCTATGAGATGATATTTGACGTTGTGAACCTGGATTGTTTTCTGGGTGCATGCATTTTCTATTATACAGGATGTAGCGTAGCTTCGCACCAGTTATTATCATTGTTGTGTCTGTACACAGTACAGTTGACTCCGCTTAGCCGCAATTCTTTACAAATAAGAAAATGCTAAATTTATATATAATAAAAGTCACCGAATAATCGTACATCCTTTTAGCAGCAACTTTTTCCATGTTCCTGAGGAGTTGCGATTAAGCGGGATTGGCTGTGTCTTCTCGTATTCGTACGAAGGGTTTTACGCAAAACAAGTCATGCAGATGGGAAGTTTTAACGACTTCCTCATTCATAACCAATATAGTGTCGTTGCTCCCAAAGAATTTACTCACACCCGTGACACTCCAGGCAATGAGAGGGAAAGGGTCTTGAGGGTCTGGAGTATCCGGCCCAAGGAGAGTAAATTCCATTGGAATATTCTCGTATTCTCGCATTTTCGAATTAAGGCATGATACAGACACAAGAGGATGCATCTAATTATATTTTTCTAACTCGTTTCGTCCGTTTGCCACTTAAGAAACCTCACCCATGGGCTTGTCTTGTTTTGCATTGATATACCTTTTTTCGTACCGATCACACGTTAGTAGTAATTATATTCTGTTTTATGTTTTTGGAAGAAGGAGGGAGGATTGGTTTGTTTGCTTGTTCGATCTGTGATGTATTTAGCATTTCTGTGTGTTTTCTCATCTTGGTGTTGACGCAGATACCTCCTTATAATTGTTATATGTATTACTCAATGTTGTTGCATTATTGTTTCCTTATGCATTTTATTGGCAACTGTCTTTTTATTTAATTGTTTTAACATTGTATTTTCTACATTCCCCATGTAGGATATTCCTTCTGTGGACACATGCTTTGGTTTCCTCATTTGCTTTCCCCGTTTATGTTCATTCTGCACGTCTTGTGCCATATCATCCATGTACTCAGCAATGATAAGTTTCAAGTGTACTTAAGAGGGTTTTCTGAACATGCCTTCCACGGTGCCATTGACCACATATATATAATCAGAAGTGCAAAAAGAGACATTTTCCCCACCATTTCTCCACCGTTTATCCGAGAAAACATTTGCACCACCCCATTGTTTCTTAGCTGTGAGTCAGATGAGTGCGAAACGGCACTTAATCATAAAAGTTTTTGAGATAGGACTACAGTGTTGACCCTTTTAAAGTGTATCGAAAAAGTCACCTTTTAATAAGGTTTTTCAAGATAACTTGGTTTCAATCGATAGTGATAGTCAGTTATTGGCCTCAGAACGATATAAAGTAACTTGAAATATTAACTTTCTGAAGAAGACGTCCTCCACATGCTACTGTTCTCTGGGAGCATTTTAGGTTTAACAGATTTAACAGTTTTATTTTCCAAAATGTCAGTGACACGACAAGACGGCAAGACAGTTACACATATTGCACAGTATGACTATTACCGTGAAGAAAAAAAATGTATAATATGTAAGTAATGAAGTATAACATATTCAAAACAAAGGCTAGGTCATTTGATTGGAGCATGAATCGTGTCACAGATTTTGTTGTTTATTTTATTAATTGCTTTTGTTACTGATGATATTGTGGCTGCTGCCGCTATGGCGGTCGCGGTGGTGGTACTCAGTGCATTTGAGTGAAATTCTAGGGTACAAGGTGATAATCAATCTCAAATAGTTTTGTAGCTTTAGATCGGCTTTCTCGCAGCTCTCAGCTGTTTTATCCATGTAAATGAAGATTTAGGTCGTCCTGAACAGTGACAAATTTTAATCGAACGAAATTCATTCATTCATTCATTCATTCATTCATTCATTCATTCATTCATTCATTCATTCATTCATTCATTCAGCAGCGTCAGCTCTTAAACATTTGATATTGCGATCAACTTTTATTTTTTTTTAATTATAGGTCCGTCCCACTAGAACTGTTTTTCGATTCCAGGTGAAAAGTTGTCTTTGTACGCTACCCGAGGTCAGACTTGAAAGATATCATCTCTTGTCCAAAGGACATATTATGCTCCAGTAAAGTTACTTTTTTCTTTAAATTCTTATACTGTATCAGGTCTCGGCTCTGGGGATGAAATGTTTGTGATTTCTTAGGCCCATATGTCCAACTGCTTAACGCACTGTAATTCGTCAGACATGTGTTGTTTTGTACTGCATTAATCTATTCCCTACGCATGTTGAAAGAGGTGCACGTTGTCTGCTTTAAATATTGTACAGATTTTTCATGTTGATGTATGGCCCATGAAAATTTTAGCATTAGGACTGGAAAGTTGCATTCTCTCACAGAAATACGCCAGTGACTGCTTTCAGCTTATGTACGAGGCAAGTTTAGATCTCTTTTCTTCGATCAGGAAGGAAGTGAAGCAGCCACATTGTTTACCAAGGGATATATAATCAGAAGAAGAAGAAGAAATAAAGGACGTGCAAGATTCAAAATCATAGTAGACTACTTCCTTTCTAGTCAGGTCACAGAGATACACGTGCCTCGTATGTACATGATCTGATAAATAATGTACAGCCCATAGACTTCTATTCATATAACCCGGGGACAAAGGCCATCCTGATCCGTTTATATTGTTGTTCTAATCTGTAAGTCCATCACCTTGACCTTTGCAGATTGCTAAGCCAGTTTTCCTTCAGCCTGTCTCGGGATTGGGAGCTGCCTCGACAGATGGATTCATTCAGGCCCTTCAAAGAGGGCGTCAAGGATATGTTGGTCAAACATCACCTGTTCAGCTGGGATTTGTGAACTTGTCCACCATCCTTTTTAAAGCATGTTTTAGTTCAGTAAATGGTTTATGGAGCTCTTTTTGATTAAAAAAAAAACCCCAAATATTGACAGAATAAGACCTACAGTTTGGGGCCTTTTTTGATGCTGATTTAATATTGGCGTTATTGCTGAGCAATCTGCAGGTCGGAACTTAACTGCAGTAGACAGGTAATATTTTTAGAGCCAAATTGTTACAAGTGACATATGATATCATAATATTTGCGATATGGGGTCATCATATTTTTGTTGTTCTTGTTGTTTGGAGTTACTGTGATTTCACTCTTTATCTAACAAAATAATCGTATTATTTAATAATTTATTGAGAAATAGGTCATGTTGTGTTATAAGATTATTTTAACGTGTGTGATCACTCACTATATCGGCACAAATTCTTGTATTTCTTTTCTTCAGACTTTCTTCCCCCCACCCTCCATTGCTGCTAAGATCCGCACCGTCAAAGGGAAGTAGAAAGCACGCTGTACTTCTAGTTCACATTTCCCTACGCAACTTAAATCATTATGGGTGGGAGCGCACAGTGTTGCGTCATGGGTGTGGTCAAGCACCACGCTCTGTCGCTATCTCGTGTTTACATTCTTTGCTAAGGTAATTTGTTTTGGCATGAAACGAGTGACGTTTGTGGCTGTTTTCAAAGACAAGCTTTAATTAGCCTTTGATATGCAGTGAGAAGAATGAATTTTTATCTTCCACCGACAGGAGGTTCTTCAGTTCCGATGGGCAGTGACGTTGAAGAGAACAGGGAGCATTGTATATGATTCGCCCAGTTTTTTCTTTAATATACTTTTTTTTAAACACGGTCACAAATATTCGCATTCATAAGGGGCAGTGCAATCTTTTTTTTTATGACATTTTTTTCTTTTTTTCAAACGCATTTCTCGAATCTGTCAGCATTTGACTCAACTTGATGTCAGTTGAGTTTGGCATTTTTCATCACTCTAAAAAGTTTGTTGTTATACCACCCAGTTTTATGACTTAATCTTTGAACTTTATCGTTGTAGTGTTAAGGTAGAGATCGCTATGAACATTTAACAACATGCTCATGGACACACACACAAACACACACACACATACACAAAAAGGCGGAAACGATCAGTGGAACAAAGAGAAGATGGGATGGAAAATAGTTATGGACAATTCCAGCAGAATGCCACTTTAGTAACGCAAATTTCTGAAAAGCTTTGAGCTTATAGCAATTAATTTTGATTCTTTCATAAGTAGTTTAATATTATAAACTGAAACAAGTTGCTTAAAATGCATCTTTGTCAGAGGTAGAGGCTTTGGGAATTGACATTCCCTGTGATGAAGTTTCATGAAAACTTGGCGTGAATAATTACCGAGAAGTCGGAATTTCTGCTCTTTTCATCTTACTTGTATTTTATGTATCGAGGGGTAGTTTGTAAATGTCAGCGATAAGTCTGCATAATGAGTCCTTTTTTTTTAAACGTTCTTTATCTTTTGGCAACATGTGTAGACTACGGCAGTTTCCAGGCAGTGATGAAAATCTACCAGTTCCCTTAGGATGCTAGTTTGTTTAAGATGGGGAGTGGAGAAATGAAGATGCGGACGATTGAAGTTTACAGGTGCTGTTTACCACTGGGGTGGAGACGAAATACCGCAGTGGCATCGCTTCGTTTTTCAATGTCAAGTAGAAGTCAGAATTGAACATAATGACCCACTCCTCCTCCTCCTCTTCTTTCCTTCACTGAATAGATTCATCCGCAGAATGTCATAGGCAGCCTTGGACGGGCAGTATTGTGGAGATGCTAGGTAACCGACTTCTCATTGTAGTGTGTCTTACTTTGTACTTGCAGAGATGAATTAACACTGATGCATTATGACAAGACGAGAAGATTATTAATGCTAACTGTACAACATGTACAGGGCAATAGAATTCTTTGAAAATCGGAGATGCCAGATGTCAGAAAAATTCCACATTTCCGCAAGTTTTACTCAAAAAGTTGTGACGAAATAGGAATTCTTTTATGTGTTGCAGTGGCATCTCTGTTTTATTTTCATGGGCATTTTGAGGGGTAGTATAAGATAAGAAATGTCGTTGGCCTGTCAAAATATACATCATTTCTCAAGGAATATCAATGATAAGAAATTATCAAATCGGTTATTGTCTCGTGATAATTTGTTGTACCGTAATATTTTCATTTTGATATTACATGTAATTGCATAAGTTTATGACTTTGAATGTCGTTGTTGATTGTTATGTCTATGTATGTATATATGCATTATACAACTATCAAGTGGCAAAAGTTTGCAAAATGAATGGGGAAAAAATCATTTAAGTGCAGTTGCGTCACTAAATGTACGAGTGGTCTGATATGGATTCTCTGTCAATGGAAATCAACCAGCTGATTTTTGGATGATGGGCCGGCAGTGTAGCGGCGGTAAGAGGTGTATATAATTTGAAATGCTTTGTAAAATTATGTGCAGCTGAAAGGTTCAAGTTCACTCTCAACCAAAACTATGAGGAATGGAGCAAAATATTCGTTTGGGCAAAGGCACAGACAAAACTACAGTTCCGGTGTGTTTCATCCATTTAGTGTCAAGCTGCGCTGAAATGATGCATTCCACAAAGTACATATAAATTAAAATGTATGTAAAAAATCTAAATGTTGTACAGTGGGTACTCACTCCTGTATACCAGAGTTGCTACATGTCTGAATTCATCCGCATCGTTTGGGTGGGGATGAATCTCACATTCAGTTGATATACATTTATTGGATACATGTATTTCCATAACATCTCATTGATTGTGTTGTGTTTTAAACTCCAGGATTTTATGGCATGCTCCAGTGGCATTCCTGACGCACTGTACGCTTGCAATGTCTGTGCAGTGTTTGGCCGGGCTAATCAGTGAAAGGGCGTAGGTAATTCACCGGGTGGTCTGTTGTATAGTGCGTGCAATATATTTCTTTTCTTTAATGCCAGTGTCAAAACAAAGTGTATCTTCCGCACAGCTGGCGATACGATCTTTCCGAGTTCTTTGAAGATGGGCTGAACCATCACTCCTGGTTTACAGTATGTCTCTAAACACTGGCCATTATGCTTATTAGCCGGAATCAGGACGATGGGGGTGTGTACCTGTCAAAATGGGGCACGCCGTATAACACAAGATAAGTAGCGTCTAAACAAATGTGACTTTTGCCTGCCAAACCCTGATATACTACGTTATATACTTCCGTAGCAATTCCTCATTTGTTTTATGCATTACTGTACCTTCTTGTGTTGCAATTCAGCACTTCGTGTTGCAAATTTCACCAAAGGAAAGAAAGCGTGGTAGTTACGATGGAAATGTTGACTGCGGCACAGCGGAGCTTAAGTCCTTGAGAACAGAGGAAGCTGTCAGCATCAGTCATTGCGGTCAAGGAAACGCACAATCAATTGCATGACGTTTTGATGTCGTCAGAGTTCTGACCTGGTTTTGCTGCACTCACTTTCGAGGGAAAATATCATTCCCCTCTACTGTAGTACAGAGCACTTGAGTGTACATTCATCCTTTAATCATGCTCTGATATCATTCAAAGAATTTGACATGACGCACACGCAAACAAAGGCGTACTTAGTATTCTGTTAACGCCGCGCGTCTTTCCTGTTTTTGTGTTGATTCTAGTCCACTTCTTCTTCACCTTCTCCGTACTGCTTTCCCTCCCCCGATCCTTTTTTTTAACATTCTTTTCTTTCGCCTCGTGTTTTTTCTCATTTTTATTCCTGGTCTTAGCATTGTAAAATAGTATAGTACTCGATTGCACGCGTTGTTTTTTTTTTTTTGCAAACCTAAATCATTTTCACTCATGTTTTGATATAGTACTTTTGGAAGGGGAAGGACGAAGCATTCTTGCTGGAAATAGGAACATACTTTTACCGCTGGAGGAAGTGCATTTTTTCTTTTTTCAATTTCTTCGTATTAGAATGATTTCTGATTTCATACTCCCATCCATTATGTTGGATCCAGTTACTAGTAACATTCTGAATTGACCATTCCTCTGTTCCTGTAGACACAGAGGCTTTTGCTGATGTCGTTGTTGTTTTGCACTTAACTTCCAAGGAAGGTTGAGGGAGGGAAAATTTATACTTCTTGTTTATTTTAAATACCAGATTTCCAGATTTATTTTGGTTTTTGTACTTAACAATCATTCCGATAATTTAAGGAATTCATAACATTCTCGTACATTTTTTGTTGTTGTTGGGCTAGGGGGTTGGAGGTCCGTTTTCTTCTAAATTTCATTTTCACATTTGGCCAGGATTTGCATTCCTTTGTTACCTAAGCATTGTTCTTGTGTAGCATGTGCTCTGGTCGTTGTTGCCAAGTAGGCTGTGGCGTGGCCTTTTTGGCATACTTTATATATATAGGTAATGAAGATCACTGGCAACATATTTTTGGCAGTCCTTCAGTATGATTTGAGTAAGCGCGGGTGTCAGAAAAAACTTTGCAGCAAATTATCGAGGCACACTTTCGAGATCTCAGTGATTATCTTCACATTTTTGCTGCTCGCTCATCTTACGCTCCCAGATAAAGGCTGGATAAAAATAATGGGAGAGTGGAAGATGCTTGCTACATCTGAATCATTCCGCTGGCATTTCGTGACATTAGAGTTCAAATTCTTGATCCCATGGCCAAAAAAAAAAAAGGGAATCTGCGTTCCTGTACTTACCACCCGTTCCCCCTTCTCCCTTCCCCCTCCCTCCCTCTTTTTTTATTCAGCATATTTTTACCTGTTCGTGGATGAGGAGCAAAAGAGAATGACCTAGATCTAGATTGATTGAGAGGGACTGATAACAATACTTTTTCACGAAGAATGTGAAGTAGACTGAAAATAAGAAATTTCTTTAGGGATTTACTCTCCGTGAGGTACAGACTAAAATTAATGTAATGGATGCAGTTATTAGGCTAAATTTGCTGAAGAATGTAGGCACACTCATGAACTCATTCCCAACCCCTCAAAGAGTTGGAATTTGTAGGATGTAAATAATCTGTATAAATATACCACAGATTCTCGATTACTCATTGGGTTGATTTCTTGAGAGGAAGTATCTAATAAGAGTAGATCATGTTGTTGTTTTTTTTTAATCGCAATGCAAGCAGTAGACACAAATTGTTTAACTCGTTTCTTATTGTTATCTTTGGTCAGTCTGTAAGCTCATTACTGAGGTGTGTTTGTTTGTTTCTTTGTTTGTTTTTAAATTATCACTTGATTCTACATTTATTATTTTATTCATTTTTGTGTCCAGCATTTCATAGGTTGCTGATTGTTTTTATTTGCCGAGAATACTACAAGGATATAAAAAAAAATCCTGTTATTGGGATGATTTATGACGTCACTTTGTGATATTTTATTCTCACGATTCTCATAATATCGGATTGTATTATTGTGATGTAAAAAATTGCTTGTACATAGTAAGGGTCATGACATTTTCATGTATATGATGGTTGCTGTATATATGACAGTGATTTATGAAATAGCTGTGCAATAGCTTTTATCTTGATGTCGTAATTGTGAAATTCTGTTGTGATGTAATTTAAAGTATGGAGGACGATGGAATTTGACCTTGACACTTATTACCTGTAGGCAATTTAAAAAACAGTTCACTAGAACCACGTAAACTTTTTTTTTTCCATTTGGTTCCATACCCTTGGTGGTTCTTTCATGCACAAATAAATTGTATGTACTTAATTCAGTGAACTTTACTGTGCAGTTTTGCTGAATATAACTCGATTGATGATCATTGTTATGTGGGACCATGGAACATTTGACATGAAATTGCATTCCTCCTTCATTCCCTATTTCTTTTGAACTGGGAAATATACACGGAAGTTATTTATATTTTACGACCTACTTGTACTGTTATGTTAGATCTGAGTACCAATGCCATCGATATCTGACAGATTATTATGCATTATTTATGCATCGAATGACTTTGGTTGCCCTCGAACTCCAAATTGAAATGTATCGTGCAGGTAGTAACAACAGGGGCATCAACCGTCAGGATTTGCTAGTCACCATGTATGAAGGGTTAGTGAGTCATAATAATGTATACGGTACCTGGCTGTGACAAACTTTGCAGTTTTCCTTTATTTGGTGTCAGTAATTCACATCACTGTCATCGTCATCATCAGCAGCTGTATCATCAACATCATGATCTGTGTATTGTGATGGTCTCTGTAGACGTTATTAAAAAAAGAATATAATAATAAAGTGATCTCGAAGTACGAAGATACCCGACAGTGTAGCCTACTCTTTTTGTATGTGAGTGTGCCGGTAAGTGTATAGTGTTAGCGGGTTTGGCTTACTTGGGAAGCAGTGAATGCCTTGACTTGATTTGCACAAATAAGACAATTTGCAGGGTCATTGTGATTATGGCAGAGTGAATAGCCATACAACATTACACGTGCCTCATGCCTCACGATGAATCATGAACCGCACATCACTTGTAGAGCCACACTTAGGGACTAGACACACCGTTTATCATTCATCTTATATTTAAACATTACAGAAGACATGGTAAAGAATAAAGAATGTAGAAGAGCAAGTAGGTAGAAAGCTTTACAGAATGATAGCCCAATACACAGCAGACTATTTGTTTTTGTGTCTGCTGAAGAAGGCATATTTGCCGAAACGTCCTTTGTATTGTGCCGTCATTCTGTAAAGCTTTCTACCTACTTGCTCTTCTACACTACTGTTTTTAGCTTTACGGCAATTTCTTTATTTTTAAAGAATAAAGAGAATTGTAATATTTTCACACATAAATTGACAGTGCTGAAGGTGAGAACGGCATAAAGCCTGACGGTTTGCATAGCACTGTCCAACAAAATACCAAATATCGGATGATCAATACAAATTTGACTGACTAATGTATTGAGGTCGCTGTGGCAGTCGATATTCTTGACTCTATTTTTTTTTTTTCAAATATTTAAAGAGACGCTGGACAGAAACATCTACTGAAGACTTAGATGTCCTGCAGAGGGAGCGTACTTTATCGCATCGTATCACTTAAAGAAGTTAAAGTGAATTTAACTTGGGTATGTGTTGCGATTTCTTTAGCCAGTGGAACACAGATTTAATACATACTGTGTTTTACATTCGTGCACGCAGTTGGGACAACAAATTATCCAGTTGCAGAGATAGCGCTCGTGCCGCCTAGGCTGCTAGCCTTATCCAGATATTTCTAGCTCTTGAATAGACGCCATATGCGTGAGCCGCTTAGTACTTTACATTTTAAGGCATGAAGTAGTAGTAGTAGTAGAAGCAGTAGTAGTATGGTAGATGTAACTATTTCTGGACTATTGAGAACGAATGCTGCCGCTGCTACTATAATTATAGTTGGTTATGATTGTCTGCTGTTAACCATAAGAACCATCTACACCTGAATCAAAATTTTATAGGAGACACGAACAACATTCGCGTTGTGCGACACTTTTTCGGTGATTCAGTGGTGCATACTGTTGGCTATCTCGGAAATTGTTAAAAGCTGTGTTCAAGATAACAAACTCAAGGTGGGACGGGTGCCGTGCCATACAAGCTCAAGACAACAGCGAGCTTAGCCGTCATGAGCAAATGAAATACTACTCACTACAAGATAAACATGTGTATTCCAGTAGATCTATATATAAGCACCACTCAGTAACATCATCGCTGATCGCTCATCAACGCAGACTGATATCGCCAGAACCCGCATTGGGTAACGGTCTCCAGTGTATGCTGCTGTGCCTGTTCTAAGAAAACTAAAGAACTTGACCTTCAGGTTTGGCATCTTGTCATTCTTCATGCAACTTGACTAGCTCACAAGCGAAGGGCAAGTATGTATGAGTGTTACAGCTTCTTGCTTTGCCCCAGAAAATGTCAACGACCGGTATATTCTTCAACATACACCTGGGCATAAACTTCAAGAGGAATTCGAGACATGATGAAAGCTGATTGAGTTTTGCCGATCAGATATTGTCTGCATATTTTATTTTGGTTAATGCTGACCGAAAAAAACAATGTTGTCCAGTGTGTTTGTTGTGAAAATAGCGCCAGAGTGTGATTTTGTCATCAGACCTGATGTTTGTTTTTTTTTATCTAAGATTCAAGGAAACGGATATGAAGTAAGAACACTGACATTTTTGTCGTGGTTGGGGCGAAGCTGCAGGCGAGGTTTTGTAACCTATATTAATTTCTGGAATCCTCAGTCGTTGGACATGGGCTGAAATTGCGGCACGAAACAAACTTTTCTTTTTTTCACGGATTAAACAGTTTGGTTTTAACTGAGTCGATTGGAACGATGATGAAAACAAGGTGGATAAAATCAAAAATGCTTTGCGTTCCAGCCTGTGTACACTATTTCTTTACCGGCTAATGAAGGAATATAGGAGTTTATGACGGGTGAACGGCTTAAATTTTTAAGCCACCTTTAAAAGCACACAGAAAAAAAAATGTCAAAAACATTTTCTTTTTCGCGCAAAGACTCTCAGGATGCTCCAAGAGTGTCCACATGGTGGGCATTACTGTATTTTTATGGTCTTTGCTCAGTGAACTCAGAGGACTCAGCACAGAGCTGGCACGTCCCTTAGGCCTGAGTCCCTTACTCCTCAAATCAGTTTCGGGAAAAAAAAAAGTGCAATTTTGCCAAAGACTCATGGTTTTTGCTAAACTGGCAGTTGCAGTCGGAATGTTCCTTTGTAAGCTCGAATCCGTGACTTAGGCCAACAGCCCCAGGCAGCTTTGTATCATTATTCCATCAAGTCAGACCTATTGTGCATTGGTCATCCACCTACATTATCGGAGGCGCTTTCGGGTCCCAGTGTGTCGTTTGTCGTTCATAGTTGGAGAGGAACTTAGAAAGTTTTTGCTGCCGACCTAAGACAAAGAATGAGGGTATCAAAATGCCCCCTCATATATAAACCGAGAGCCTCGACAGTGCAATAAATTCTAGCCGTCCAGGTTTTTTAAAAAAATTCATTATCCTTGTGACTACACCAACCTGCACACTGTCTACCTAACCGAATAGGAACTCAGTTACAGTAACTGAAATGGCACAAATTTTGAAGTACGATTGGATTGTGACGCTGTAGACGAGAGTCACCACGTCGGCACGCACCGAGACCTAGAACTGTCTTGAAAGATTTTCTTCCTCCTAAACACTGTTTTGTAAAACAATAACTATACTGGCACATTTACCACTTTCTGAATCAGAAGATTGTTCATTGCGGATAGATCGAAAAGCAGCAAGAGAGTACGACATGTAATTGTGATGTGGCATCCACCCTGCTATGGGCGAGGCTGGGGACATGGGAGTCAGAGACCCCGACCCATATACCGCTGCCAAATCTAGTGTTTAGTTTTGTGTGTGTGTGTCTGTGTGTGTGTGCGTGTGCGTGTGTGTGTGTGTGTGTGTGTGTGTGTGTGTGTGTGAGAGAGAGAGAGAGAGAGAGAGATGTAGGTTTGGGGAGCGAGTGAGTTACGAAGGAGGCTGCACTTTTAGAAGACAGTCTTGAGGCATTGTCTCTGTAAATTGAGGGCATCCTTGGGCACGGACGACTGAAAACAACTTGTTTTGTTATTCTCATTGCTCACTTGTGCCGTTTAGAGTGTAACACCCTTCTTAAGAAACGATATTCAGCAGGCTGAGATATAGGCCTAGGTAAGAAAAACCTGCTTACGAGCATTCTTCTTCTCCTAGAACTTAAAAAGTAATTTGGCTCCACTTAGCCCCTGTCAATGAAGAATGTGATCTGTACGCATTTCAACATGTTTTTTTCTTGGTTGGTTATTTATTTTACACAAATGGTTTTTGGCTGTATTTGGCCCCGGTAAATGGGGAATGACAGCGCGTGCACATGTAGCTGTAGTAGATTGAAGAGGTGGAAAATGTTTGGTTATGTTCCACGTTACTCCTTGACACTCTATTACCCCCACAGCTGATTGCGGGAACCGTGTTCGCGGTGGAATCTACGGTAACCCTTTGTGGTTATATTTTCACAGAACGACTGCTCGTGACCGACAAACTGAATTGCTGCTGGCACGAAGCAAGATCGCTGAGAAAATGCGAAGGTGATGCACTTCTTGGTGCAGTCGAAAAATAATCTCTTTTTTGTTCTCGCACTTATTAATTTTCAGATTTTGTTCCTGACGAGTTCAGGACACATTTTGGCGAATGAAGCCACCGCACTGATGAGCTAATGTACACAAGAAGGCTTCCTTCCAAGATTCTCCTGAGAGAGCAACTACATTAGGAGGCCTCTAGATATAGCCACTGAATGGGCGAACTAGCACTCCAGTTTACGCACCATCAAAGACAGCAATAGCAAGGATATTACTTTTGTTTGGAATTTCAGGCATACCCTGATAATATAATAATATGTCTTTGTGCATGGAAAAAGTATACGTGTTTTTAGTATTGATGTGTATTTACTATCAAAGTCTAAATGGTAGAATAGTAATAAATCTGTGGATGTGAAATGCATTTAATGAAGAGGTAATTTCTTTACTAAGATACTTTTTATCAGTGTTCTACTGTATTACTTCGAGTTTCATTTTTAGTTCCGCATTATCAATATGCATTATGCAAGGCCTCAGTGCGCAATTAGAAGATTGTTGTACAATAAATTGTCAAGTTGTTCGCTACATTCATGTGACTTAAGTTCATAAATTACAAATTACGTGTTTAGTATTTGCTGTATGGTTAATTCCCATAAAGTAATATGGTCAAGAACGAATAAAGCACTGAACTGAGTCCTCATTTTGATGTTTGGGATCAGTAATGTTTCAGTGCTGGTGGGAGTTTATTTTTACATGGTTTACATCTCTTCGAAACCCATTCCTTCTTCTGGGTCAAGCTCCTCCTGTTCCTACGTAATGGTCTGTCTTCATTTTGTGAAATGCTGGCAGGCCCAGATCTAATGGTTGCAATGGCGTTTATAACCAATATCGAAACTGACAGATTAAACTTGCGTCTAGAGAACTCGGATGGAGATGAAAGAGGGTAATGTACCCTGAACTGCAGCTGCCTTTCGCTGAGAATTTGGATATGGGAGAACAACAATTTCTTTTAGACTTTTAGATTTAAATGTATCAGTACAGGAAACGCTGTTGCGAGCTGTGTGGGCTGTGGCAGTACTTCAGATTCTGGAATGGAGAATCATCGTTCCATCATTAAAAACTCACTGGATTTCTCCGAGCTTGTTTACAGGTGGGGGCGTCTTTTGGGCCGCGCTAGCAACGCTCTGTATTGTGCATGTACACTGAACCTGGGAAACGTGGACTATGACGAAACTGTGTGAAGAAACGTAGATATGTCATGGGTAGTCAAAAGCCAGCGCAGTGAAATCATGGGGATGCCTTGTTGCGGTCCTTAAAGGAAAACTATTTAACAAGATTCCGCAGGTCTCTGGCATGGAAATGAACAGTAAGATTAGTGACACCAGTGGTTGTGAAATTCTAACAACAACAATGACCACCATTTCAAAAAAAAAAAACAACTCACAAAATGTAAGGAGAGTTCATCATCAGTAAATGCACTTGACATCCTTGACGTTTGTGACCACAATGAAATGTCACTGACCTTGGCCATGCAGAACATGGGGACGCTGGTTTTCGTCGCATGTGCGCAGAATGCTGCTAAGTGCTTGTAAGTGCACTCGGCCGGTGGTTTGGGCGATGCTGCATGCTTTGCCATAATAAATACGGAAATTCCATAAAATTTCAAGGGCGTTCCGGAATTCATACGTCAGAAGAGAGAAGTGTGGACAGCCTCAGCATTTGTCTTAATTTGCCCCCGCGCAGCTCTGATTATGTCTACTGTCGGATTCATGCGCATGTTTTACCTCAATATGCTCCAACAGAGGCGCCATAGATTCCACCAGGTATAAACTTGGAACAGACGCGCAACTGGGTTACGTTGAAAATAGCGGAGAGAAATTCCATCTCTACTACTTTTACTACGAGTGCGGGTCGTCACTCGGCGCCCTGGATCAGTCATACAGGTAGCGGCATCCTGTTGATTGCCGGTGTACGGCAAGTTGCTTCGCGGCTACATGTTTCTGTGCCACGTGGGTCATAAGTGATACGTGCATTATTAATTTTGCCATCTGTACGTGGTGCGCCAGGCCTAAATTCGTGTTTGCTAATTTATTTACTTATATTACTTATTTTATGTAACTGCGAGTCCTTGCAAAGGGACTAATTCCGGTGGAGGAGGAGGGGACCGCACTGCCGTCAGTTGAAATAATATCATGTTAAGTGAAAATATGCAAAGCAAATCTAAATAAGCTAACAAGTTTCTCGTTTATGTTTGCTAGAAATGTTGTTGACCAAAAAAACAAAAAACTGACTGCAGGAGTCCCAACTGGGTAGCTTTTTTTTTTTTAAATTTAAAGTAGAGAAGACATGTTATAATTATACCTCTTTTATTTGATGTAAAGTTTTGTTCTTCAAGCAGAGAAGACTTCAGGCACCCACATTTTATTATTCATTTACAGTTAGTTTAGCAACACAAATGTATCTGTGTTAGTACATGAAATAGACAAAAAATGAATAGGGCAAAAAAATGAATAGAACCCCTTAACCTATCACCATATTATGTAATAAGGTCCTAAAAACAGAAGAACTTAGCCATGGAATAGATTCTAATGATACTGAATAGAGGGCCAGCGGAAGAGGGCTCTAATTTTTGCTTTCCATTTTTTTTTTCGACAAGTTATATTGTGATCGGTATCTCTGTGAAGACTATAGACGGTAGAAAGAATTATGGAATTACGATACTGTGGGTGATCACCAAAATGCTCTGTCAGACAAGATTCGTTCGCCTCTTATTTCGGAGCAATCCCAGGTTGTAGAATTCCACGGTTCACAATAACTGACACAGTTCAAGAGTAGCTTCTAAAGATTTCTTACCATCAAATAACAAGTCAATTGAGTGAAACAAAACACATTTTTGCTCTGTTCACAAAATTCTCGAATTTCCGGAAGCTTAAAACAGACCAAAAAAAATATAAAAATGCGTGAATTGCCAATAGAAATGACGAAAGTGTTTGTATCGCGTCGGAGGTTAAATAAGTTACAACCTTGTCCTCATAAGTTTTGCCAGGTGAAAGGATATCAGTCCGGTAGTGTTATCTTTCAGCGCTTTAACACCCGTCCATTAAGGAGTGCAGAAGCAGTCTTTTAAGTCTTGCATATGGTGCTCTAGTTTTCAGACAGATTGAAGCTGGTGAAGAAGAAGGAAGCCAAATGCGCAGTAGGTATTCAGGTTGAGATCGAGCTTGCATTGATAGGCTGAAGCGCGGAGATTATCACATCATCTAGGAAAAATATAATGGGCGTGAGTTGGGGCGGGGGGTAACATTGACGGCACCAAGTTCATTACCCCGTTTTTCGAGCTGCATGACAGATGCGGTCAGAGCTGCTGATGCTGTTGCCACCATTAATCTCAGCCCGTTGATGTACCTCCTGTCATCCTAGATAGAAACCTGGCTTGTGTGCGCGATAACTGAATCAGAAAAGGGTGAGCCATGTGTTTACCATCTGGTGATAACCTATATCCTATTGTTGTTTGTGTGTGTGCGCGCGTGTACGGTATAAAGATATCTGTGCAATGTAAAAACAATAAACTCTGAATTTTGCCGTTTCATCTGTTTTTTCCCCATCGCAAAAGAAGAAGAGAGAGGGGGAGCTAGATTTGGATTTACCCGAATTTCTCGTTGTCAGCGTTAAACTGGTGTCAGTCTCGTCAGTCTTGTCTTTTATAGATTACTTCCGGTCATCGATAATCCAGGGCAGACGGAGCACTGATGCCCCACCTATTGTGTGCCGCATTTATCGTGTATTTCAAAGGACTGTCATGTGTCCGTGTGTTATCTTAATTTACCGAACTAGGATTGTAATTTTACGATTCCTGTCTTAATCTTTGTCATTTTGTTGTCAGGAAGCTGATGTAACAGTATTGTGAGTCATATTGAAAAACGGCACATGTACCGGAAAGATTAATACAAGCGTTTCCGGTCTTTAACCTCAGGAAGTTATTGTAGATAATCCGACAGTTACACAATTTTAAATATGAACTTTGAGAAAAGGCAGGAAGTGCTTTAGTCTAGTATGCTGGAAATAACGAGTAACTTTATGGATTTGCTGTCGACTCTGTCTTTATGTGTTGATATCTAATTATGAGCAGACAGAAAATCTTCGAAATTTGGCTTCGTTAACATTAATTGTTGTAATTAAGTGTGAGAATGGACATCTAGCTGGTGAAACTGGGATACAGCCTTCTAAATATTCTTTCATAGACTTCATTCTTTCTAGACTTTATGATTTTGTGTCATGGTTTTATGGACAGCCTGCCTGGAGGATGGGGTAGTGCACACGGCTTTGGTTTAGGCCACATAGATCTATGTAAATCAGTGCAGTCAACAGATACTTGTAGTCTTAATATATATAGATTTTAGTGCAGTTTGAAATCCTGTAATTGCCGGTTGCCTCTCTTTGAAAGGTGGAAGGTTCCTCATCACGAAGTTTCGAAACACCGAGATCTAAATTTCCAAATACATGACTGTCAGCATTCATACGTTATACAGGTAAACTACGAGTGTAAGATTTAAAATTTTTTAAGGTTTAGGGTCAGTCTGTCTGCTGGTTAGGGCTTTGCATATGCACACGGCATTGTTTTTATGCCCTGTATTCGTACATCATTGTATCTGACAATTATGAAAGTTTTCAAAACAGTCTGAAAGTCAGTGCTCTCGGCATTATTTACACGTTGTCTCTTTCTTTCTTTCTTTCTTTCTTTCTTTCTTTCTTTCTTTCTTTCTTTCTTTCTTTCTCCCTCTCGCTGCCCCCCTCTCCCCACCCCGTCTTTTTCCTTATTCTCTTCCTTTACCTCTCTCTGTCGCTGTCTCCCTCTCTCTTAAGCACTCGCAATTTTCCCTCGTCTTTGGCATTGCCCGAATGTTAGCGAGAATATTTATTGAAAAGACTGAGTGATCAATACTGACACTATATATGTATCCAGTGTTTTAACTACAGGCACTGAAAGATATTTCTTTTTGAATGGTCAAATAACTACGGAGAGTATTACCACGAGATTGAGAGATGTTAATACATTATAACATGAGGTGTTAATATAGTTGTAGCACTTATTTGAATTCCTCCATTTCGTGATTACGGGAATAAATATCATTTCACCAAACCGGAGATTGATGCCTATAACCCTGCGACTTAAAGTTCATTTAAAGCGAAAGTTTGGGCGAGGCAGTTGATTTCATCTTTATGTAAAATAAAGAAGAAGTAGGTCCGGACCTCAGCACAAATTCACATCAGGAGAGTTTTTTTTTCTTCTTGCGGACTCCACTGTGTATTGCCCGAATGCAAGTGATCAGCACTTGCTAAATGGCTACGGCACTATGGCACTGTGTACTTCACAGGGAGATAAGAAAGTTATTGGTTGACCTGGCCTGCTGAAATAAGCAGACATTGCCTGGATATGAGACTTGTAAACCGTATTATTATTATTATTATTTGTAAACCTTATTATTATTATTATTATTATTGTAAATTCCGCTTCATTACCGTTCCTCGGAAACATGGAAAACGTTGTGATTAAAAGGAATTGCGAGTATCCAGTGCCACTATATTTTTGATGTAGATATTTAGCATTTTGTTTTCGTAAAATGTTGTGATTATGCAAAAATTGCAATTATTCGTATCGCGTATAAGCGGAGACAGTTGTTTGATAACGAGTATAATAATTATTGTCATCGTTAGTTCCTCCTTTTTTTCCTTCAAACAGGTTTCATGCTGTACCCTTTTGACAGTGATTTGCGCTCGCACCGCAGGGGCGCACATTGAGTTTTGGCTTCCATCATTAAATATAGCTCCTACTTTGTTTTCCGCTGATATAGAATATACAATCAGTCTTGAAATTCCTGTTATCTGGTTAATCAGCGGGTACTCTTGCGAGATCCGAAAATAGTTTGGTTACTATCGGCAAATTCCATCTCACCTATTCGGTACTGCAGACTATTATTAGACGCGGGATATACGGACGAATATCCACAGGATATAAATTCCTACATATTTTATAATATAGATCCTCTAGAGGTTTGATTCCGGCGAGAGCTCTCTTCAGTTTGTAGAGCGTTTGGTGAGTGCCCTTGCGCCATTTTCCTTTCTTGTAGTTAAAATTGTTTGTGATTGAAGCGCAGTGCGTGCTGTAAGATAACTATTCTGACTATGGACGAAGCGGCTTGCTCCTGACTGTGCTGACTGCGTCGGTAGTATTAAGATTCCATCTGTCTGGCAGCACTCCAGTGATAGATTATTTCTAACAGGCTTATCAATCAGATTTGGGTAGGATGAAGAGGTGCGTCATTTAGGAATGTTTTTAGTCCTCATTGACAAAGTCTCTTAAATACCGATGTTGTAGAAGGATTGCCTCTCCCAAAGAAAATTCCCATGATCCTGTTTTATTTCCCTTACGTTTATATTTTATTTTATTTTATTTTGCCATGAAATTTGAAAAAAATAAATCGGTGAAATTGACTTTCATTTTCGATTTACCTCATCTTCCCTATCCCCAAATAAGAAAAAGTCAACATCTCTCTCTCCCTCGACCGTAAGGAGAGGGTGGGGGATGCACTTTTCTCCGAACCAAGACCCTGCGAACCCTTTATCCGCCCATGAGAGCGAGGGAGAGAAAGCAGAAAGACTGAAAAAGACAGAAAAAAAGAAAACAAAAAACGGAGAGCAGCAGCTATTACTGGCAGGTCGAGTATTACTGGAGAGTATTGCCATTATTTGCATGTAGGGCATTCCATAATGAATGTTATAATGAATGAAATGGTCCTCAGAATAGCCCCACCCTCATCCCCGCTTCACTGCGCCAGGTCATTGTATAATAGGCCTCTGCTCCGCAAGAATTGACCTTGCATATCTCGGAATATAAAATAGCGAGTGATTATGGGGCAAGGACATACTCGGGTGCAACCAGGATCAGCTCTGGTGTAAGTTATATGACGACGCAATTTTAAAAAAAAAAAATTCAATGTAGCTCTAGTTTGGAAATCTCCTAGGAGGCTCCGCCTGGGGCGAATGACAATCAGTGCTATAGAATATTGAAGTCTAAAGTCAGCCATCAGGGGTCCTCAGCTGTGTTTCCGTGAACGCAGCCTACATTGCAAAGGTACGAAAAAATATTATACATGTGCCTTTATCAGAATAGAAGAAAATCGGCAGTCATAACCCCTGTAACATAAAGTGGGTCACAAATATCATGGAGTCATCGGCTGCATGCGTATGACACTCTTCTTATGAAACTAGAGTAGAGTATCTTTTGATTGTTTCCTTCCAGAAGATTAAAATTAAAGGCTATCCAGATTATTCGGTTTTCTCTGATTAAAGTTAGGTAGGAGGAGTGACTGTTACCGGACAACGATTACGGTGGTCCTTGCGTGGAAGAAAGCTCTTTGTGGGTTCCTTGAAACGTGTTTTCCGCAACTTAGTTGTGTTTGGCAATTCTCGTAAACCATAGCATATATATCTCATAACTAGCTGCGACGACCGCCATGTGTGTGAGTAACCGTTTCAAATTATTATTAATTCCTCTTCATTCAAAAGGTTATGTTCTTTTCCGAATTATATAAATGGATTCTTAGCCACGGTGCGCAGAGAAAGCGAGAAAGATTCAGCAAGTAAGGCAGAATGCTTTATGTTTACAGTCGGGACATGACGATAGTGATTAGAAGTGCCTGAAGTTGTTTTTTTTCTTTTTTTTGTAATCGGTACAGTATAAATTTAGCTCAGCAAAGTCCTGGGACTCTCCGAAGGTGTTTTAGGGCAGGGTAAGAGTTAGAGAAAAGACTCTTGGGAGCGTCCATAGATTATTATCAAGGGACTATAGATCCCAAAGGTGTTTTCTCTTCTCTAATCTTATCCCTGATCTTAGAATGCCTTTGGAGAGTCCCAAGATTTTGCACTCCGTCATGAAAGCAACAACAACAACAACAACAACAAGAAACCCTACCTTTGTTGGATTTATTTATTGTCTCGTATGGCTGGAGGCGTGGGAGAGGGGATTTTTTTGGCAACACAAATTTAGAACTCCCTTTATGCAGGGGCGGATTGACATGATGGGGGACTGCGGGGGCTTGGAACGACAAATGCCCTTGCTTTGTCAGAACAAAATTATCGAAGATTATAGATTACGCCAATCCTCAATGTAACTTGTGTGTATACAGGTTGCGCTAAAACCGAAATGTTATGTAGACTGAGTTAAAATCAGCATAGCATAAAAATAGATTGGATACTTGTCTTAAGTTTTGAAAATGTCACCTTGATCCTTTTCGTTTGCCAAATTTTTTTACTTAAGTAATTTGTTATCCTCTGCTCGCCATCGGGAAGGTGAGGGTGTGATTTTGAGCATGATAAAACATTGCAGTTATTTTACTGACTTTTAGGAATGAGTCCTTGAAATATTTTCATAAGAATGTTTATAAATATGAAAATGAAACAAAATCAAAATAGAACATTTATTTACCCCGTAGAGAAACTGTTTTACAATGCCACAGTGTGTTATAAGTACAGAAAAATTTACATTATATATATATACAGAATATTACACATGAAATCCACTGCAAAACTATTGCTGATAGTCATGGCGCAGTGCCCTGATCTCCCAGCTCTAAAAACAGATACTTATTTTCACCTGAGTGGAGTAGGTAAACGGGAGTAAAGTATTTTCCCCGAGGACTCGGCCACAAACCTTAGACACAGACCTTGCATACTTGTGCCCAAAACCAGCAATTCAATTTTTCACCATGCTCGTCGATTTTACGAATTTTGGCTTGTCATTTACAATAAACCTGCGAAAATTCAGATGAGGGTTGTTTGGTTGTTGTTGGTTTTTTTTTTCAGGTTTAAAAATCGGCTCAGTTCATAGAAAAATTTAGCTCAGTTCGAATAAAAGTTTATGTTCAATCTGTAAATATTATGTTTTTGCTCAGTCTACATATTTGGTGCAATCTGTCCGCCCCCAAAATGACATGACACCTAATTATTGATCCTTGAGAGGTATTAGACCCTTTGCATCCTTGAGTTTCGGAAGGTGGGGGGGCGGGGGGGGGGATAAGGATCTGAGACAACTTCATCTCCCCCCGTAATTTATCCGTCCCCCACATCTACTCCTCGCCCACTTTAGTCTCTTGAACGCGTGCTTGCCCGCGCTCTCTCTCTTCTTAAATTGGTCATTTTTGTGGTTCCAACCAGTCGCATGTCTGGTTTCCACAAAATGAGGGAAGATGGAAAGGAAGGAAAGATGGAGGGAGGGAAGGAGAGAGGGGCTACCCATGTGGATCCACGCCCAGCACCTCACTTCCTCGCACTGTATTTAATAATGTGCATGCATTGACAGCCCATCGTCAGTTGGAAATCGGGGAACTTGGCGTGAGGTAAACCATGCAATTCGTTGTATTTCACCTCAGATATTCGGCCAGTGAACTTGCAATTTTCTGTTGTTGTTTTTTTTTAACTCTGGGATGTGATTTTCAATATATACATAATTAAATCTGGAAGGATAGAAAAAAATCGGGTATCAGCCAACGAAGATGTATATTATTATTTCAAATCGCAAGATTCCATCAGAATTCTTCAATAAATTCTGTGTTTACTGTGATTCCGTGACCGAAATTGCGTTCCAACAAAAACCCGGAATTAAAGAGATGTATCGGCCAACTGAAATTAATTTTTCACATACATCAGCAAGTCAGGCAGGTATTTCTGGATATGAATCAGTTTGAGTTTGATTTCATTATGGAATCTGTGCCTTTATTTTCTGATTTGCATCAGATTTGAAGATTAAGTGGTAGGTAATGCAGCCATATAGTCAATCTACTTTGTATCCACACAGTAAATTAAACTCTTCCCTTGACATTTTGGCTCTTGATCTTCCGTTTTAGATTTGTATATCTACCTGGGTAATGAGCGTTAAGAGGAACGGGTGTAAGCAAGATTATAAAATAATTTTTTTTAATTGCTGTGGCGTCTTTTTGTTGTTGGTTTTTTTTTTCGATAGCTGGAGAGTTAACTTCGCAAATTATGTCAAGTCTTCTTTGAAACTTCATCGCGTCATGTTCCATCTGGAACACGAGCGAGAGAACAGTCATATTTTTCGTCATTTGATTGGCATCTTCACCTCGAAATGGCACGTTTTCTCTAGTCCTTCATCTCTCTCTGTTGCTCTCTCTCCCTCCGTCCCTCCTTCCCCAAACACACAGTCTCTGTTTCTTTCTCTCTCAGAGACGAGTGAGTTTGGGGGCGAAAGCTGCACATATTTAAACCTTCTTTCTTTTTAGCAGCAGCAGGGGCGAAGAGTTTGTAGAATGAAATAATCAGACTCACAGATTATCCTTTGAAATGTTCCTAGCAGAACCATGTCCCTCGTAACGAGAAACAGACGCCACCGTTGGACCATAATATTTTGTTGATTATCCTGGTCAGACCTGTTCATACTTTGCCTATATTTCAGAACCTGATATTTCTCATGATCAAAATAACTGTATGATTAGCGTAGGCCTACCTGGGATAGAGAAGAATCTGGTCGCCTGTATAGCACAAAATGGAATTACTTACTTAGAGGAAGAGAAGATTTCATGAGGGGTCAAAGGATAATGCGTAATCATACTTTCATTTGATTATGAGGTATGCACGCTTTACGCGCTGCGGTCAGTCATTTCATGGAACAAAATTAATAGTAAAGCAGACTGCTATTAGGGGGCTCTGGGACAAAATTTTGTGAGATTTATACCTTCATTGATCTTGATGTCTAAGTTTGAAAACATGACGCATGAAAAACAACCGACATGAAAATTACATGAGTTGAAATGTGGCACCCAGAAGAAAAGTTTTGTGTTGTGTTGCCAATTGGCCATTTATGGCTATAGGTACATTTTTTTTTCAAAATGACTTCCCATACTTCTCGCTACTTCATCATTCTCCGATTGTAGTTATCCTGTCAAATAGGCGAGTCTTCGCCCCTGTTTAGTAGGCGTCTTCATGTCCTCCCCCACCTTTTTTTTTTTTGCCGACATCTCAAAGCTCCGTTTGCTCTTGAAACCCGAGTTTACTTAAGAAATGACGTGAATGTGATTACGAGCGACAGGTTTCCCGTAGAAAAGAGCGGGTTGCCAGACTGTTTTCATGTTTAGCAGGTGGATCGACAGCCTGCGCTGCCACGCTAGGGTCAACGATCCTGACAGGTGCGCACCTGGGCCGCGCCTCACAGCTGAACGTTTCCGATAAGGTGTTCGACACTCGACACGGCCGCATGCATCTGTTAGTGAAGGAAAATTATGTAGGCTAGCTAATAGTAGGTTTTTTCAGTGTGCACATTGGTTACGACATTTAACGTCCGGAAGCGTGGATTAGTGATTCTTTAAACTGACCATCAGTGAATATAACATTTTCGTGCTTTGATCAGTCACTCAAGGAGCTATGGGCACATAATTTTTTATCATATTTTTCAGCTTTTATTATTTTAAAACTTCGTGATTCATAATATCTCAACATTAACACTTACTCACTCACTCACTCACTCACTCACTCACTCACTCACTCACTCACTCACCTATCACTCACTCACTCACTCCATAATTCACTCACCTATCCGATCACATGCTATGTTTCAAATGTCCATAGGGACCGTTTTTCTTGAAAGTTCATATATTATGTTCGTTACTGTCCGTTGCCTTTTCACGATAGCCTTCACAAATATCTTAGTCTTCACATCTAGGTGACTGATTGCATTTGCACATTCTGTATCAGCCGAGTCGACGGGAAAATTACTGTGGGGCCGAGGCAGCCAGTTTATTTAACAAAATGCAAATTTCTTAAACGTGTTCTTATAAGACACATGTATTGTAAACACGTTTATAAAGAGCAAACTCTTTTGCCACTTTTAGCCGGACGGAGGAGTGGTAATATCGCTAAACACGATCTGGAATAAATCCCCTTTGGGAGATTTATTTTCATGTTTTAAGATACCTCCGCGATAAATGTTTTTGTTTTTTTTTCTGCTGGCTGTTTTGTTGTTGTTGTTATTGCTGTTGCTGTTGCTGCTCCTGCTCAAGGATACCTGCAAAATTAAATCATTCCTGCGGGTTGGTTTTTTTTTTGTTTTTGTTCTCTTTGGAAAATCTCTTTCCCATTCGTCCGCACGGCGAAATCATTTTATAGCTCTGTATCTTAAACAGCTGGGACATACTGCGCGTGTTTAACTTAGAGGATTCCCGCATCAGATCTGGTGCTCACCCGCAGGTGGAGTCCCGCTAAGTGTACAAGATAGAGGTGGCAACATGTAGCCCTTCAAGGCCACTATCGGGATATTTCACCCATGCACCTGTGCGGCGCAGGAATATCACCGTTAGATATTATAATCACTTCCTATCTCGATTGAAAAAAAAAAAAAGGTCTTTGATTTTGGCCTTCAGAACTTTTTTTCGGGAAAGGAGGTTTTTGGAAGTTGTTTTTTTTTTTAAATTCAGGGCAGGGAAGGTCTGCCACTTGACATGAGGCAAGCTGACCAGGAGACGAAAAGAAGTATCTGGGGAGGAGGGATATATTCTATTACCTAGGTGGGGTGGGGAGTTGAGTTTTTGGGGTTTTTTTCCTAGGTGAGGAGATGAGCTTTTTTCTTCTTTTCTATTTGGGATAAGGAAGGCCCACCTTTTACTATGAGATCAGAAGCAAAAAAAAAAAACTAGGAGAAAACGTCAACATGACAGCACTTTGGAGAGACGCGTTTTGAATTTGACATCACGAAAATAACGAAGAGACTGAGAAACTAAAGAAATTGGAGGAGCCATTTTTAGTCCGGCCTTCGTAGTTTTGAGCTTTTGAGGTGGTGGAGAGGGCAAGGGAGGGAGCCATTTCGTAGCTTATTTCTTTTGTTGGCTTTTGCTTTACCTTCTTGGTTCTGCGGTTTGCATGACCTTGCCTCAATCAAGATGCTGTAACTTTAGAAATGCCAAGGTCCGGAGGCTGAGCCATGCAGAATGCGATAAAGGCTGACATGGCCTCCGCGGGCGGAAGCGCCAACATTCATGTCATTCACCTTGATTTGTTAGCGGTCAGAACATCCTCTTTTTTGTGTTTTTTTTTTCAAACAGAGACTGGAGAGGGAAGGAGTAACCTTGAAGTTCATACAGTATATTGCCCGTCATAAATAACTCGCCACTCTATTCCGCTTCAGAACTGTAGCGGCAGAATTTTTGAAAAAAAATCACACGATCGTTATAAAAATCAACAAAATGCTCGGTCGTTGAGTCTTGTGAAAACCTGCAAATCGTCGAACTAAATATGTTGAAGTGTACAAATTTTATAAGGGCTTACGGCACTCCCCCACCCCACCTAGACCCCGTCTCCCACACCTTTTTTAAAAAAAATATAATATATATAAATTACAAAATCCTGCCAAACGTTTGAACCAGTGACTGGTGGTATAATTTAGATCGCCCTAGCTAATGGCTGTATGGCTGAAATCTGCTATTACATTCCGCCGCCGTATGATGTAATTTCAACGTTACTTCTTGCTTTGAAGGTAACAGCTGCATTTCTGCGAAAATGTGTTAAATGTCATACTTAAATATGTTGCAAATCCTGTTAAAGGTGCTACGTTACCATGTTAGTTTTTTTTTTTATTAAAAAAAATTCTTGTTCGCTGCCCTTTAATCCTGTTTATTTACGTTTTGCGACACTGCCAGTTTGGCTCATAAAATCGGATCGCTATTGCGGCGTAGCTGGCGCACAACCTTTGTACGTTAAGTCAAATAGCGTCATCAGCGTATTTTTATCATCACGTATGTCGTGTTTGCTCTTCTGCGTGGCAGTCAGGTACATGCAAGACGCCGATTTTAACAGGTGCTTGCTGCGTAATTGTTATTCATATTTTGCCCACTTGCCTAACCTCACAGAACCGTTGGCATTTTCCTAAACGACGACAAGACGGATCATTCTTCCGAGGAATTTCTCAGGAATTTGACGAGTGGCCAGAAACAATAAAGAATCGAAGTGTGGCGCACATAAGTGAAATAACACTGATAGCGGTAATAAAAAAAAACACCGTAGAGAATGTGGCTTAAAGAATGTGCGAGTTCAGGCTGAGAAAAGTAAGAGGGGAAGAAGTCGCATCTTGACCATGAGGCCGAGGGTAGTGCAAAAGTCGTGAGTTCTCCAGTTGGCGTGGGTGGTTGTTAGACCTTGGGCCAGTCGCTGGTATTTGAAGACAGATGCTTTTGAAGACATAAGAACTCTGTTGTGAACAGTTGCAGATGTTCGTGGACAGTGCAAAGTTTTAGACAAACAGTGAGCTTTGATGGACAGCCTTGATTATCTGCTGACAGTGGAACGTGTTTTTCACTCCTCACCTTGCGCACGAGTGATGTTCTGACGTTCATGCGGAATATGTGGATACCAGGCGTGCAGTGGTCAGCCCTCTTCCTAGCATGTCTTCTGTGCGTGACAGGTAAGGCACTTAATATTATCTGTTGTTTGAGAGTTGCGCATTTAAGATGGGATCTCTTACAATCGTAAGAATTACATTAACTATGCATGTTGAACGTTATTAAGGGTGCATTCAGCACTAATGCATCAGGGTAATTCTTACGATGGTAAGAGATCCCATCGTTAATGCGTAAGCTCTCAATTATTAAATTATCACCCATTCACCTTAGACTGGAAAGATATCGTGAAGTTTATTTGGGAAGTGTTAGAGGAAGAAGGGGAACTCAGCGAAAAGTTGCGATCAATAGACTGTTCTTAATTAGTCAGCTCCAAGAAGTTCACTTCCGCGTTAAGCAAAATGTCTTTCATGGCCGACAGGCATCGCACTCAGTATTATCTGCTATTATTAAAATTTTCACCCTCTCACCTAAGACAAAAAAAGATGTGGTGAAGTTGAATTAGGAACGTGTTGGAGCAGAAAAGGGAATTCATCGAAAGGATACGATCAATAAACCGTTCTTAATTAGTCAACTCCAACGAAGTTCACTTCAGCTTTAAGCAAAATGTAAATAGTTTGTGATTTCGTCATCAAATCATGCGTCCGAAAATAAGCTTACCAAGGCATCAGCCAGTTAAAGCCTTTATATACCAAAGGAGTCAGTTACATTCCCAATGGAAAAGTAGAAAGCGGAAGTAATGATTGGTGGAATTGTGGCTTGTGATATCTGGGTGACCATCCTTTCATGATAACTTTTAAACTTGCTGATTTGCTTCAAGTCGGACCGCTCTGAACCTGAGTCAAGATTTCGGCATCTCCTTTATGTTTTTTAATGTAGCTTAGCTTCTTTTCACGATCTGCTTCAAATAAGACTTTGCTAAAACGGAGTCATTTCAATCTTAATATGACTACTAACTTAGATAGGCTACTTTGCAGTCCCCTGCTTCACGTGCAGTGGAGCTTTTTTAATGACGACCATCATTCGTTTCTGAGACAAGTGGTGGCTTTACACATGTTGAGTTTGTTTTAAATACAAATAATGGAGTAAACTTTCGTTCTGATTTTTAAGTTAACTGCATGCAGGTCAGGCAGAAAACATTTTTACCATTTTTTTTTTTTTCTTTTGAAGTCCTGATTTCTNAGTGTGTGCCTGTATCATGAATGAAAAAAGACATTTTAAGACATGCTTAGAAAAAGATTTTTCTTTTTTGCTATGAAACTTGTGTATGGCGACTATCTTTTGTTTTTTAGACAAGTGGTCACCTTACACAGGTTGATTTTATTTTAGATTAAAATATAAATAGTGAAGGAAACTTTCCTTCTGGTTTTTTAAGTTAACATTCTTTGGTCGCCAGCTTGAGGCTGCAACATGCAGGCCAGGAAGAAAACCTTTTTGTCATTTTTTAAAAAAAAAATGTTGGGGTATGTGCATGTATCATGAATGAAATATGACATTTTAAGACATACTCAGTAATAAGTTTTGTTGTAGTTTTCTTTTTTTTCTTTGTGTATTCCTCAGACGCGGCAATTCTGCGTCCATACCGACGTCATCACCAACTCAAGCCCTATGACGGGAACGAGGACCAGACAGTGATAAACAACAACAGGTACCCTGTGTCAACGAGTAATTTCAAACCGACCCAGAAGCGATGCTGTCAAATCGGGGAAAGGGTGGCCAAGAAGAAAATGGTTTGTGACATAACTATGTTGGCTTTGGTACGAAAGTATAGAAATGAGAAGCGAAAAAATTCCAGTCAGTATTCCAACAGACCTCGCAAAGTCAAGCGAGGTCGCCGCAACAAACTGTCGGAAAAGGTCGCCAAATGTTCCGTGGTTTACCCGAAATATTTTGAAAAGTGCTGCAGTTACAAGGAGGAGTATTATAAACATCTGAAAAAGTGCCAGCTCAAACCTAAGAAACAGCGCCGAAGATGCAAGCAGATTATCAAGAAGAGATTGTTAGAACATACGTCATGACAGGATCAGGCTTGAAGTGTCTCACACTTGCATAGATGTGAACTGTGAACTGCAGTCTGAGCCACTCTTGTTCATCCCCGGGTTTTATAGCTATAATCACCTTCCTCGAGCAGGACCAGGAAATGCTTTCTCGCCCTGATTAATTGGTCTTCGGAAAAGGATAGGCCTTTGCCTTATACTATAATTAAGGTAAAAGCTCTCATTAAGATACATTTTGCGCTGCTGCTTCGCCCTGAAAAATGTAAACTGTCTCATGGTATGAAGATGTATAGTATTGATATTAACTTTTGTGTGACTTCACTCAAATTTATTTTAGCACCAAAAAAATATTATTTTGTAAATTGGAATAGTGTTTGATTGAATAGAAGATTCCATGAACACACCAAAACAGTATGCCATTGGCAGTCCTGCTAACAAAGTTTAGTCAGACAATTCAAAAAATGTATCTTTACGTAATCCCTTCTGGTGAGGAATAGTTTTGGTTGATGTAGCAGGTGCAATGTGGGATAGAGTTGTGTTTTTTGGTCCAGACTCCTGGAGGGTGGTTATACATGTCATATTATATAAAATACTGGTGGCTCAGGTTGTAGTAAGGGTCGAAAGATAATGTAAAATACATGAATGTATACTTAAACGTGCGTCAGTCTTGTTTAGATATTGTATGTGATAGAATGTCTGTTGTAGAAACACGGTGGTTATGAAGTAGAATTCCAGGGCTCGAATGTGACAGTGAAAGATGAAACAAGAAGAGGCAGCCCACCAAATTTTTACTGCTGGTAGCTGTAAAGATAAAGGACATAAAAAGACTGTTTGTTGTCTGTTTTTGTTACACCGCAAATGACCACAGCAGACAGAGGAGACTTTTTTTTTCTGATCACCAGGAAGACGTAATATTTATTAACACCATCCATATTGGAAAACGTGTCTAATGTGAATATCAGAAAAGAGATAATTCTTATCATGCTTTGTTATCTTCAGCTAGGAGTCGATATCATACTGTATTGCAATGAAGAGGCATAAATAGATCCTGTAGCCCAGCCTTTATATTAACTATCTGAATAATGTATATTGAATTATTTGGAGATTTGACTTGTATCTTTCCTTCCTGGTTTCATGAGAAGTTCACCATAGAGAATGATGACGAAATGAGAATGTGAATAGACCAGTCGCATTTATAGCCATATCTTTTTTTTTAAATTTTCTTAAAGTCTGGGAGATAAGGATCTCCTCACAGTTTTGTGGGATGAAGTTTGGGTAATTTGCCAAATCCGCGTCAGTTTTAACTTAATTATAGAAGACGAAAACGAATAACACTGTTTTAATGATATGTTGAAAACGATTGCGAACTGCACACACCAACCATGGTCTTCTTGTCAGGTTGAGCCCTGGTAGTACTGTACTTGTGTTTTCTGGGTTGATGGAGAATGATTTGTGAATGGATGCTTTAAGTTTAAGAATGTTGTTCGTCTTGACTGTCTAGTTTGATAAATTACTGTAAATCTTGTTGTCCCCGTTGTTTCTGTTGTTGTTTGGTTTTGTTGTAGAATTAGATATGTAAAGCCTTGTGAAAATGTGATGAACAGTCAGATATTTCTTTCAGACTGAAAGGAAGGAAAGAAGACCATGATTAATGGTATGGTATGGTTTGATAGAAACTGACTGATCTTGAGTGACAAGGAACTAATGAACAGATGGCTGTACATGTATATAATATATCGTGTTCTTCTTGTCGCTGTCAGCGTCGGAATCTGCAATCTATGCAAGTGTGATGGTGCCTTTGTTAATGAAAAACTGTGTTCTTTGACCTCCTCAGTGACACTTTTTCAAACATTGTGATTTAATACAAGTACTGGTATTATATATATGTGAAATTGCAAGGAAATGTTATGATGCAATATGAGGGCAATTCCACCAGGAATCTCACGTACGTCTGCGATATGGCTTCTCCTGCAAACAAACGTAGAAAGACTCACACTTCCTTTTGTGTAAGGATCAGCACACGGACTTCTGCATTTTGGTTCATGACTCCTGTGTCATATCTCTTCATAACTTGTTCTAAATATGCAGCAGAAATGTGCACGTTTCATATGCGGTACAACTGTAGGGAGGGCCCATAAACGTGACTTATTTTCGGTACCCCTTAACATTTAAATGGGTCTTTGAGTTTTTCACTGGTTGGGGTCGATGGAGATAACTACACGGATGGACTTCAGCAAGTATTATAGTTCAGTAGAAAGAAAAGGAGTCTACGGTCAAAGGTTAAATTCGAGCATATTCAGAATATCTTCCGTACATTTGTTCTTATGAGGAGTGTAAAACCAGTTTTGCTCGCAAAACAAATATTTGGGGAAAAAAGACTCCAGTAATAGTAGTAAACATCAAAACTGTTATCAGTAAGGTCAACGACGTGACATTTTCGTGGAATTGCCTGTGATTCTGCTGCGGGTATTTTTCCAGTTACTTTTTTTTTTCTTTGTATGCAATATTTTTGGATGTGCATTTCATTGTAGACTCCAGTAGATAATACATGTATATGATGTGGAGAAAGGGAAAGCACTGTTATGTGACGTCAAGAGATGAGTGAGAAAGCTTTTGTTTTTAAGTTCGGATCTTTTCACATGTGCATGTCTACCTCTACCAAAACGATTCGTAAAATATCCGAACTTGAAAACAAAAGCTCTCTACTGTGTAAGTGGGACGCAGCTGTACAGTAGTAGTTGTAGACAATACCTGCTCTCATACTATTGCTTACGCGGAGAAACGATGATAGCAAAATATGGCTTGCGCGTTAACTAGAGGAAGCCAGACAGTTTTGATGTTGTCATGCTGAGTCTCCTCGGAATTGGGAAGATTCAGTTGATCTTCAGGATTTGTGTGAAAATGCAAGATAGGAGTTTTTTGCGTGCATGACGTTTGCTGCCTGCTGGACAAGACTACAAGATAAGTTCCCCTTTTCTATTTTGTAACGTAGGTCTGTTCGTATTGAAGAGCTTGTACAAAAGAACAACCATCTCTTGAAGCAAATTTTCTGGAAACCAGCTCAGAAAATCGAGGGCTTGAGGTATAGGAGGTCGTGGGGTTAATTTCATTTGGAAGTACAGAACAAGGAATTGATGTTTTGCACCTAGTAAGCGGGCATTTCGAGCACATAAAGTTTCTACTGTCTAAACCCTTCCAGGCTCTTGTTACCGTACTGGCTACCTTTGGAGGCTTTTATGGGGCATTTAGTAATCCCACACCCTCTTTTTTACAACAAATAGGATGGTGCATAAAAATACCAACGAATGCCCCGGAGGAAATTTAGATAAATCGCTAGATTACATGTAAGTGTAAAGTATGGGTCCTTTTCATACAACGAATGCCTTCCATCCATCTTCACAAGAAGGGTAAGGGTAACTTAGTACCGATGAACTCCTTCGAAGGTAATAAGAAAGTGCCGTTTGTTTATTTGTGTATTTGCCCGTGTGAAACGAAACGACTGGTATCCACTGTTGCGAAGAAGAAATTTGGAGAGTACATATAGCATCAGTGATTTGGTGATATATATTAATATGCATAAATACAGGGTATACTCACAAATGCCTGAAAAGATTAGATTTCGTGTCAAACCTGTTACTTTGATAAGGATGTCTCATATAGGGTGTAGGCTTAAAACCTCTACTTTCTGGGAAAGGATAAGGGGGCAGGTGCTGGGGAGAATACATGTTCATTACCTGTCTGAAGGTGTATGCAATCTGATTTTGTTATATATATATATATGAGCTCTTAGTGGCACCGTAATTTGCCAATTCTGCTCATGGCCTAAAAATAAGGATCTGGCAGATACGAGGTACTTGTTGGTGTATTCAGGTGCCATCACATATACTTTTTAATGTTTAATCATGAATTTTAATCCCCGCTAGGGAGCAACCGTTCGAAACTCTTGCCATGATGGGTTGGGGTGAGAGGCCGAACTAGAATCCTTGCGGAAACTTTCTCACAGCATTAACTACGAGAAACACAACTAATGTTTTGAGGGTGTCTCATAGTTACCACAGGTGCAAGTCTAGGCATGGATTATAGATAGGTTTTTGAACTGTGTTTTTGGTTTTGCAGTGGTCCCTTGAATCTTTGTTCTGTTCGATGACGAGCCCTGGCTATCAGGATTATAGTTTAAAAGCTGCGATCTGTGGGGTCCATAGGTGTGTCTACGGTGATGAGCTAAATGACAGGACATCCACTCGTCTTGCAGATTATCTCGATTCTTGAAATGTCTTAGCCACTTGTGAATGTCAGTTGTCAACCTGGGGTAACGACTCATACTGGTCATCATTATCAGATTTGCATCTCTAAAGTCCCATGACCCGGTAAACAGCCACTGTCTCCTGGATGCCCCCCTCCCCCCCCTCCCCTCCACCAAGAAACTTCATGTAATTCAAAAGCCCAGTAATATCAAGAATTGGACAAATGATACTTGGGTGAAATTTAGTGCACATTAACAGACAGACAGACATAGTTGGTGGATGTGTCATTAAACCAGGTGCAATGCTTTTGCCACAGGGAAGAAAACACAAACATATAAATATGTCAAGAAACTGACATGCCGATGCCAGTGTGTCAGATGCGCACCGGCCCTGCTAGACATGTGCTTTCATTTCCTTAGCTGTGACCTATAATTTTGAAATTTGCAGCATTTACAGACAATACCATGTGCTAATGTGCGCCAGATTTCAGTTGCATAAGATATCATTTTTTGACGTTATTATTAAACTTTGAAAGTTAGTGACTATTTTTATGGGTCACTTGATATATAGTCTATATACTCAATATGTTGCATGAGCCAATTTATAAAATCTTATTAAAATTTGAGTCTTTTAATAAAATGTTCACCTCGAACCACAGGAACATTTCGATATAGCTAAGACCAGTCCGTATATCTGGTGCCACCAATGTGCCCAAGTTATATGATGTTTACAGTGTGAGTCCTTCATTCAGATATGTCAATTTTAAGTCAGATGAAAAGGGACTAAAATATTTTTCTTACGTTTAGAGACCACAAGCTCCTTCAAATGAAATCCGCAGAGGCCACTGGAAGATGCTGTCTGCAAGAAACTAGTTTTGTTTTTTTTTTTAACTGCATTGCACCACGTTTGCGATGCGATTTCAGCTTATAAGATTATCTCTACACAATCTTTCGAAAGGACAGATTTTATACCCTGTTGTTGCCGACTCTGTTGATTTTGGAACAGTTAGAATCATGCAACTAATAGCTGCAAAGTTTTTTGCTGATCTGGTTACTGTTATTAAATGTATGATTTAGTCGTCGGATAACAGGCCTCACAAAGATTTGGTTTTACACTGCACCCCTTAGATCTTAAAGATCTACCACAACAGTCCAGTGAATCACTGTGGTTGTATCATCACTGCTAATACTGTTAACTGTTTGCAAAGAGTGACAGTATTTTAAATATCACCTTTTCTTGTGGAATTACACTATGTACTGATTTGGTCGGCAGATTTCTTTTTAACCATTTAACAGTTTGCTGCATCATGTTTGTTAATTTAAGTTTCAAAAACAAGGAAAAGAAATAAAAAGCGGCGGAAAGACCATCTGTGGGCAACTGTTCTCTTACATTTAAAGCCTTGATTTAGAGTGTGATATAAGTTCATGCACAATTATTGTCTAGTTTATGCCACGATTTGGGCTGCATTTCATATGTGGCTGATTTATTTGGGCTTAGCATTTGAATATCTCTAATTTATACTTGGCAATTAAGTTAAATTCACTACTAAAATTATCAACAGCGTCAGCAGGAAAGTTTTAGTTTCAAGTTTTTTTTCTTGGAGGAGTGGTGGGGGTGGGCGAAGGGAGGGGAGGAATGGGAGAAATGACACGGACTGCTGCTATTTGTACACACAAAAGAGGATCCTCCCAATCGTAACTGTTTTTTGCCCAGGTTTATCTCCGAGAAGGAATCAGTGTTTTGAATTCATTGATCCTTAAGTACAATAACAAATTTATTTTGCAAACATATATAAATATTTTTTACCCCTAAGGGATCTTGTTTATCTGGTTAGATCTTTCATTTCTGACAGTCAGGTAAACACCAAATAAAGGCGTAGCCTCAGCATTCACGACTGTCATAAGAGTGCTGCTAGTGTAGTGCATGCCTATTGTACCAGAGGCGTAGCGTGTTGGTATTAAATGATCAATGCATTAGGTTTGGAATGATTTTAGGGCGTGTTTCCACCGAATCTGGCACGTCACAATATGTCACGTCACTTTGACAGGACTTTTTAAATGTAGTCTTTCTTATCAGTAATCAGACGAACTGATTACACTAAGTCCGCCACGGTACAACGTGATTTTGACGTTATGTGCACAAGAGAACTGAGGTCACATTTAAGCATGTCTTGCTGTGCCGTTGGAAACATACTCTGGCGCATTCATGTAATTGTTTACAAGCACTCACCATACCAAACTGAGCAGAGAAGATTGTTTTTTTTTAAATACGCCCATCCTTCAGCGAGTTCACTAGTGATGGTTGTAGGAAACTTGATGCCAGTAGCCTCCCCCCCNCCGCCCCACACAGGCATTGATCAACACCAGCTAATTTAAACCGGCAAGCAGTAGCCATAAAAAAAAAAAAATCTGCAGAAGAATTTCCCGGATGTTGCGAAACGCCTTCATCGAAACACGCAGTCAAAAATTACGGCTGATAAGACATGCCGGAAAGAAACGATGAGGTTAACATAGACACAGGAGGTCTCTATCAATGATACATCACTTGTAGGGATTGGTACCTCTGTAGATATTTTCTTATTCTGTGATAGTTGAGATAGGAGGAGGAAGGGGGGCGGGGGACTGTCTCAGGTTGTCTGAGGTTACTGCTGCTAGTTTATCGGTCTCTTTTGAAAACTTTTAATTTTGTGCCATTGTCCTTTCAGAAGAGGTCATACTAATCCAATAATATGATTGATACTTTTGGAATGGTTCATTTTCAACCTCTGTCTAATTGTTTAAGAATGGCGATGGCTTTGGGGACAGCTAGTCTTCCTCTGTGTTTTACGTGCAGGCAGAGATGTATGCCAGGCTATGGAACATAGCAACGAACGTTACAGCTTCAAATGACCCAAGTCATATATAAACCCAAAACGTCAGCCAATGAAAGCGAATGGCACATATCGCACAGTCAGTAAGGCGTTTGTGTAAGTTCTGGTTTGGTTTTGATTTGATGCACACAAATGTGTCATCCTAACAAACTCGAAGGGAAGAGACGTATCAGCCAATAAAACCCTGGATTTCAGATCGTATCAGCCAATCACAGTGCTTGGCAGTTCAAAGTCTAAGTTTGAGAGTTCTCTATTTTTCCCTCGTTAAAAGGCGAAGTCATTACCTGGATGTGTCCCAGCCAATCTAGAGCGTCAGAGAGTAAAAAGCCGAAACATTTATTTGACGAGGGTTCTTTCCTTGAAAACCTGTTTTTTTGCTCGTCTCAGAAGGAATTTTCTACCTAGATCCAGGCTTGATCTGTTTCCATCTGCTTATCTGTCTGAGAAGCACGCCACACCCTTGGACTCTATCCTTGTAAAATGTAGTGTGGTGCTGTCTGATTGAATGAAATAAATGTACATTGCAAACTATCTGTGCAGATTTATCATGGTAATACACTGTATGTATTGCAGTTTCAATGTAATGATTTGCATTTCAGGATGGTCCTCTTCTTCTTCTTTTCTATTTTTTTAAAAATTTTAATTACATTTTAATGTATAGAAGATATATTGCCATTACAACAATATGAGTTTGATGAAAGACACACGCTTCAGTCGTGGTTTGTTTTGAATTCGTGTACTGACTGGTGTGACAGCTAATTTAAGTGGAACGTAACAGAAGAGTGTTTTTTTCCAAAACGCCATCTGAGGTCTCTGAATGTTTTTGAAATAAAGGGAAATAATATAAATGTAATTGCTCTTTAAACATATATGTTTATTTACTGCTAAGAGACGTAAAAATTTGAAGGCGTGCAGATTTTGAGCTCCATTGGGTTTTGAATGAATTAACACCGAAATGCATGCTTGAATACACCATCAACTCATTTTGGAACGAAAGTTCATTTACTGAGTTTGGAAAAAAACGCTCTTCAATTGAAGTATATTATAAGGGATGGAAATATGGGCAACGAAGTGTGCTCTACTCTGACACAGAACATTCGCACGAGATAGAGTGTGAGAAAGTGAGAGAGAGACAGACAGACAGACAAAGAGAAACGAGGAGGAGAGGGAGCAAAAAAAAAAATTGATATCATATCAAAAGTCTTGAGCATGTACCTAAGAATTACACAAATACAAATAACAGTGACAATATATATATATATATATATACATATATATATATACATATATATAAACACAAGTGCATGTGCATTCTTTTCTTGACCACAACAATAGTGATGTAAGTTGGTCACTGAGCTAAAGCGAATTTCTGTAATCTGAAAAACTTGGTCAGTAGTGTGTTTTCTCTCCAAGGACTCTTAGCCTGGGTTATGTATGTTGTTAGAGAGATAGGCCATTATGCCTACAGTGCCATACAAATTTAAGAAAGATGCGCGGAGATCCTACTGTATTTTCTGTGAACAGAATTACTGATTCGGGATCACCAGTGGATTTCTGTGAATCTGAAGTCAAAGGATACGCGGAATCATTAGTGATGTCAAGTGGTATGCGGACCAAGAAGATTGGGAACACTTGGTATAAAATTTAGGGGCAGATTTCGGGAAGACCCTCATTTTTCGGGTTTGTTCTCCCCATCAAAAGAAAAGCAAATACCATGCTAAATCGTTAGAACAAACATCCTAGACAAGTGTAGGTTAAATGTGTACAGGGCTTGACCACTGATCAATGAGTGCAGTTGAAGAGAAATATTGCAGTTCAGTCGCGCTACCTTCCAGATCAGCAATATACATTTGCTACCAAAAAGTGACACGAATACACTTAATGAAACTTGGTTAGACCAATAATGTAACGAAAGTTACGAATTCGGATGTCTGCCTCTAGACTAATTACCCAAAGACAGAATGAGACCAAGTTGTGCCACTCTGTCTCCGTAAAAGCTACAGTGTCTACACACGTAGCCTACACCCACCCAAACATGTGCGTATGCTATTATCAACTGATGCTCATATGAAGAATACACCGCCACTGTATTCCTCAGAAACGGCCAGCAGCTCATCAATGTGCTAATTTCACCCCCGCTACTCGTTAACTTTATAATATCAGTTCTGCCTTTGATCTCGCCCACTATGATTTACCGTTATCTCTAGGCCAATGGCATTCTTAGGTTTAGCACCCTGCCTGCCCCGTGATCAAAGGATGGTGGGGGAGGAGACGAGAAGAGAGAGGAGGAAAGGAGAGAAGGAAGGCAGAAATGAGACTTGGACACCATCTCGAAGTAGTGGCCAAGTTTTGTGCTGTTTGCTGGTGATGAGCCTTCTCGCTCTCTAATTGAGGTATATATCCTGGAAATCTGCCCAAGATTCAATCTGAGATTCACGAAATCTGCCATTCAAATTCATTAGTCTTAGAGAATTGGAATTCTGTGCACAGATCCGACAAAGATTTTATTTCTTATCATTGGATCTTGCTATCTGTCTTTGGTCTTTGGTCAGCTGATGACATTTGCTATGACTTGAAGGGATTGGTCTATCAGTTGCATATTGGTCACTTCTTTTTTCTTGAGAACAAAGAAATAAGTCTATACATCTTCTGAAAAAAAAATCAAAGGTATAACACATTTTTAAAAAATTAAGATAGATTTTTACATAGCTTCCAGCTCTGTAGCTTTACCGACAGACGAAACTAATATAGATTATATATATATATATGCACAGCATACATACCATGCCATTAATATGGCTTTAATATGAAGAAAGCAAGAGTGACGGATTCGAATTCAGTTTCAAAAGGGGATCCGAGTACAAGAAAATCCTTGGGATATCCGAGTATTTACATGTTTTCAAGTCCCCCACAAAAATATCCGCGTCAAAGCCCGGATCATTTATCTTGACAGCGTTATTGAATTAACCCGATATAGCGATAACCCATGTCTATTTTGACATTGGCCCAGCAGTGACATTTAAGGCATTAGGATTTTTTTAAAAAATAGGTAGGGTCGTTGTTCAGAGCTGGGCACTGACGCGAATCCACCCCTGATAAAGGTGGGGCGTATAGAAGAATAGATATGTTGTCGTAGTTTAGCGACGAAACAAACAGGGCGATGAGTAAGCGCCGTGCTTTTCAGTTTTATGCTCACCTTAAGTCCAGTCAGTGGCGGATTTAGGCCAGAGCCCCAAATTATGAAGAGGGTCCCGTCCCAGATAATGACAAACATTTCTTTGGAGAGAAAAAAAAAATTGGGAGAACGAGAGGCGAAGAGTGGGAAGGAGCCGGGACAAATGTTTATTTTGAATTGTTAAAACCTTGTGCTGTGGCAGAATTTCAGATTCTGAGGGCGCCCCGCGTCTTATTCGTGCCAACGGCCCTGAGGACCCTAAACCGCCCCTGCCTCTGTTTGCAGACATAATCGCTCGTGAAAATGAACCACAAAAAAAAAAAGGGAAAATCTTAAGGGAATCTTCGTTAACGCGCAAATAAATGTAAGTTTGTCAAAGATGGTTCATCGCACAGGTTACTTCGTTCTGAATCTGCTCGAGCACTTTTAAAGTGTTTCAAAAAAAAAAAACAAAAACACAATTAATAGTATGCGTAATGATGGTCGCTGAAATCTAATTTTTCATCCTAAAATTTACTTTAGGAGCATGCCCGGCATAGGTGTCCTGTGATTTTACACCCACATTCAAGGCGTCACTTTATTTCCGCATTTCAGGCCTCTGGGAGAGCAGCGGTTTGTAATTTGAATAAGTCTGATTTTACCCGTGGCAACCCAGTAGCGACTATTCCCACGAAACCGCACTCTCACTCCTACACACAGAAATCTTTGAAATGTGTTTTCGGCTTTAGGCATCAACAGATTTAGACTAACTTAATCTAGGTGGAGGCTGCAGTGAGTGGGAGAAGGTTTTATTTTCACATTTTACAACGCATGAATTATTTTTATAGTCTAAGTAATTCATGCTAATCCTTTAAATGAACTCTAGGCCCGTTCGGCTCAACGGATAAGGAAAACCGCCCTTGTCTTTCCGTGTCTTAAATTGCAGTGGTTTCTTTTTTTAGGTGGGGATTTTCTGAAAAATGACGTCAAAAAGGATGACAAAACTTGGGCGGGCGGATCCCGTGCGGCTTGCATAGAAATGTTTTCAAGCGGAAGATTGGACACGCCTATACATTTCAGTGATTTCTTTAGGCGGGAAGCTGCTCATTCTCTTTCGCATCTCGACTGGAAGATTATAAAAACCAGAATAGATCTATTAATGACTTTTATGGGAAGATTTATTTCTTCAAGCCGAGATAAGTTTTCAGCACTATCTTTGACGTTTCTATATACATAGAGTCTATACATTTCACGGCCAAGAGACACTTGCTTAATAATTCCTTACCCAAAATTTTTTGTTTTGTTTTGTGCTATTGTTTTATTAAGCGGTCCATCTATTTTCATTTGTTGTCGACCTTTGGTAATATGTAGATTTATCTCAAGGTATTGGCACCTATTGTTCATCGTTTATTTTTAATAGTGTGGGACTCTAAAGGAACTGTAGAATACTACAAATTATACTATGATTTGGTTTGGTTTGTTGTTTTTTTTTCTCCTAAGAAATTTTTAAGTTTTTCCATGCTTTAATTTTTAATGAGAAAATAAAGGAAGGGTCATCGGCCAAATTTTATTACAAATGCCTTTCAAAGACCGCCATCTCTCTTACTCAATTTTTTACAACTCTGGTCTTAATCTCGTGCAAATACATATGCCTTACACACTTTATACAATTATTTTTAGGGCTCAAATTATACAGTAGAAGTTTAAAGTAGATTTTTTTTTTTAAATCACAGATCTTTCACAGATTTGTATAACCTGACACTGGCTGACAGGGCCTAAGACAGAGAGGATTTTATAAATAAGCAGATGAATAGGGTTGTGCATACACAATCAGTGATTTGACCAGTTAATAAATGCCATAAACCTCAATAGCCAAGATCAACTTTGACGTGTTCCAGACTACAAAACGTGAATACAGCCTCGATAGTAGTGTCAAATGGCTTGTGGGTCAAATCCTGCATAGTCTAGAAACTCATTACACGGCAGACTTCTGAATCAACAGATATAACCGGCGTGTCAGAACGCTTAGGTTCCGCGGCCTTAGGTTACTAACAAACGTCTTGTGGGCTCCAAGTGTGACTACTACTGTACATGGAGTCTATGTTGGGCTTGTCCACGGGCTGGACATAGGTTCCTTATGACATTTTAATAGAAACAAACTGTTTGTGCAGGTAAACCCTCAAAACGGCAGATTCCCGGGTCAACGGATCTAGGACGACGCATCAGAACACTTAAGTTCCGTAGCATGAGATTATTAAAAAGTCTCATGGACTATGAGAACTATTACCATGATATATGGGGCCTATGTTGGGATTGGACTGGACATAATATGTCTCTTACAACCTGGACATATGTAGAGGAAACCAGATGTCATGGATGCTAAATGGGCTTAAAATCGGTAGAAACTAAGAAACACTTTGGTAAACAATGGCCGTATGCATAATTCATACGTTAGTTAACGTATTGCGTAAACCACAGTGAACACTACTAATGTTTTGTGAGTTTCCCGTTGTTACCGCAGTGCGTAAAGATTATGCAGACGGCCACACGAACCCTCGGGAAATCGGATAACTACAGTGGATCCTCGATATTAAGTATCATTTTGATAAGTATACCTTGTTATTAAGTATGAATTTCACATGCACGATTTCATTATTATTCCATCATTTCACTGTTCAGGTGGACCTCGATCAAGGTTCTACTGCTCATCATCTGAGTACCGTCGAACTCCACCATTCCCAGGAACGGAGTAACATTCGTGTGGGCAACATATTAATTGCGCATAAGCGCAAGCAATCGGAGCATGCTGCACTGGCGCATAATATTTGTAAGCTGGAGCTTTCTCCAAACGAATTTCCAGAGTTGCCACTCATGTTTCCAAAAAAAAAAAAAAAAGAAAAAAATCTGAACTTTCGGCGGTTTCATGTAGATTAAAGAACACAGATGAAAGACCTCTCTTAAGCTCAATTTACATGAAGTAAAACCAAAAACGTTCACTAATACAGACAGAGAAGATCCAAGGCAGGCATTTTGACAGGGAAGAAAAAAAGCAATATAAAACTATGAACAAGTTTTTAGTTTTAACACTTCAGTTTATAAGTGTTCCATGTCCAATTAGCAAAACCCTAAAACTTTTCTGAGATGTGCTAGAATAGGATCAAAGTCAGAATTAAGGTTCTCTAACTGAAAACATTCTCTGATTTCAAAACATCTGTGAAGAGTGATATGCCAGAATTTTGTTTATATTTTATCGACATTTATTTCTATAATAACCACTGTTTATTATCAGTTTCAATAGAAATTTGTTTTCATTACTACTACTGCCGTTTTCCTGATGGAGACTGTGTTATTGGCTAGATAGACAAATTAATTTTTAACCCACCTGTGAGAGAGAATGTCACTGAGGTGCTGTCTTCTGACTTGGTGTGATTGAGAAAGTTTCATTTGCATGTGGCAGTGACCCTAGGAAGGATGGTTGTTTATTTGTAAAGCACACCCCCAACATCACAACTACCAACACCCATACTCATCTACACTGACATATCCCCCTAGCCCTCCTTCACTCCCTCCACACACACACACTCTCTTTCTTTCTCTCTCTCTCACTTTTCTTATTTTGTTAAAAAAAAATCTTGGTTCAGCTGTAACAGTAAGTTTATTTTATTTCATGAAACATACTAAGAACAAAAATCTCATTTCATTAAAATTTAATCAACACAATCTTCACCAGCTTTTCTCGCAGCCATTTATATACTGAAAACACTCACACTTTCATCAACCAATAAATGCAATGAGCTGGCCACCTCAGTTTACAAGTGTTCTTTGTTAGTTCAGCAAAATCCTGACACTCTCTCAAGGCGGACTTTGGTTAGTGTAATGGCCAGGATTGTGGAAGAGAAAGTACCCTTGGAAGAGCCTGTGGATAAGTTTATGGACCCTCTATTATTCTTAACAGCACAATTAACCCTAATTCTGACCTCGATCCTAATCCAAGCCCACCTTGGAAAAGTCCCAGGGTTTTGCTAACTGGACAAGGAATACTTCTAAACTGAGGTGTGAAGTCTTAGCTGCATGCTGCATCACAGGTGCGAAGCAAAAAAATATGCACTATTTCACCAATAACAATTGTATTTGACCGTCACAGGAGGTCACTCCAGCTAATAAGTCTGTACACAGCTAGAGCCTTCGGTCACTTTTGACATGAAGCATTTCAAAGAGCTTAATAGAAGGTAACTCAGAACTTATTCCAAACCTATCTTAAAGCAAGTTCAATGTCTCTGGCTTTGTCCTCATGACATGACAGGTAAAAATGACCATACACATGCAAACTATCACATTTTCAGGGCGTGGTGCAGTCACAGCAAAATAATTTAGTAAGGATGATCTATTTTATCTTTCATATCACAACAATACGCTTTGTAAATTGAAAGGGAAAGGGGGTGGGCGTCAGATTAAAAATGCATGTACATGCCCACACATAGGAGACCGGTACCTTGCAAACATTTTTCCGACAACCCATTGGTTTGCCTGAAATTTAAATGAGGTGAAGTTGACAAACCATATTGAAAAGCAAGCAAGTGTATTAGTAATCAGACTATCATATGCAACAAAAAACACATCTTGGTAATCGAATATCTATTTCCAGAGAACACAAAACGTAAATAATGAGGTTGCCCTAATACTGTGTAGCAGGACAGGAGAAGAAGAAGAAAAAAAAATGGAATAAGAGAGAAAGAGGAATAAAATCTAAAGAAAATAAGGAAGAGTTTGAAAGAAAAGGAAAGAGACAGAAAAATATTTTTAAAAAAACAAAAAAAACTTTTATTTCCCACCTCCCACACATTCTCACACAATAAATCCAATAAAAATCAATGAAGGTGTAAATTCCCAAATGAAAATGGAGTGCTTCTTTTAGCTCCATTTACATAATTGACACAACACTCCTACACCTTTCCCACATACCTAAGTGGGGCGAAAAATATAGACAAGGACACCCTTGGCAAACTTGACACAGGGGTGAGGATTTCCAAAGCTTTGTGGAGAACTGGGCTAAGGGTTGGCCTCACCTGAGACCTCACTTAAGAAGGCCTGGAGTTTTTCTAGCTCAGTTGGATTTCATGCTTGATAAAAGAAATTGTTAATTCTGCTTAATCACAAGGCTCTGGAAATATGAAAGAGCTGTGATTATCCAGTGACTTTTACTTGAAAAATAAATACAGTGTTAAGTTATTTGAAAAATGTTGCCATTAGGCAAACTGCAAATAAGCAAAGCTAACAGTACTAATCCTAATTTAACATGTATATTGACAATAATTATATAACTACTCCCAAGTTTATTACTTGGACATCATGGCCAGAACATATTTCTCTGGAAATAACAGTTTAATCCTAATAATCACAACACCATCTCAAAAGCTTTATAAGAATTTCATTTTATGCTATAGCCTACTGTGGTGTGGTTTCACTTGCTGTCCATTTTCAGAAACCTTTTCCATGAAGGAGAAAAAAAAAATCCATTTCTCTAAAATGTCAAACTGCTATCACCCTGGAATTTTGGTACTAAGTGAGGAAGCCAAAGTCGGAAACAAGCCATTAAGTATAGTATAGTCTAACTAGCCCAGTATTTCACTGTGAGGATCACTTTCCCTATATCATGCAGTACTTAGAGAGTTGTACTGACTCTAACTTTAAACATTCCTCAACTCTTAATGATCTTGAAACACCTTAATTTGAATGAAAGAGCCGAATTTAGCTCTAAGTAAATTTGATGAGCACACAAGGAATGCTTTAGAAAAATACTGTCTTTTCATAGTAGTGTGTGTTTTCACACACACACATTCAACACCCACACAGCACATGTGCACCTACACCATCCCTTAGTAACATACATCTGATTCAAGAACTTTGAAAATTCAGAGTCATAACACTGAGGATTACTCAGCATAAAAAAATGCATTGCCTCTCTGCTTATTTTCACATTACAGACAGTTAATCACAGCATCTTAGAATCATTCTGACTACGTGACTGATCACAATCATGCTGCACTGACCTAAAATTTATGCAACACAGTCTTACCCAGGTGAATAACAAAATGCATATCATGAAGATTTGCCAAAAGTTAAGTTAGATGTACTGTAACTTGTTGAAAACATGATGACAATTTGAGCCTTGTATCTCAATATGGGGGCATGCCCTGTGCTTAAAGGCCCACTTAGGATATAGGAAGAGAAGAGAGACATGATAAGACACTTCACTTATTGAAGTTCAATCATATGGTTGGTCTGCGCATAGGATCAGCCAATTTCAAATATGATGTGAAGTAGCCTGGCCAGTCATATGCGAAGACCGTCGATATACTTCAGATCAGAATGCTCTTTTTCTAATTTCACAAGTAAAATATTGCATACTGCAGATTGCTAATTTACTGCCCCTCCAAATGTATGGTAAACAAATTTGAAATAAAAGCACCTTGTGTTTGAATTATGAAAGCAAATTCATCCAGGCCAAGATAGAATCCACAGTTATTTGTAGGCAGGGCCCTGAGGCAATTGCCCGATCTGCCCCATGTTTAATCCATGCAATATTACCAGAATCACTGTTGCGGATTGCACCACCTGAACATAACAGTCCTGGCGAAGGGAGGGTTAACCCATTAGACTCAAGGAAATGGAGCTCTTAAAGTGTTCAAGCATGGCTTTGCCCACATGCTATATTATTCATAATTTCTTGTTACACTAATAAGAAGCTTAACATACAACCCTTACTCCAGCTAATCTGTGACTCAGCACTGTTAGAAGACCACTGTGTCTTAAATGTACATACTTCAGAACCTCACATACTAGTGAATTTCAGGAGGCCAGCTCAGATTTCAAAATGCTGAGGTATTTCAGTTCATGAGGTAAATTTAATGCAGGAACACAGTGCAAGGGACCAGATCTTTCAACTAGGTGTGAGGAATTTGAGCACTTCAGGTTCTAGATCTAGTAGTTTAGTACATTAGTAAACTACATAAACTAGATAAAACAACAAAGACATAAAGTAATTGTACTATTTTGTCGGTGTGAAGCAAAATTCCTGTAATCTGCACTTCATTTAGATGAGGCTTACACAACTGCTGCGCCATGCAAACGATAACATACAGGAAGTGTGGAACATGTTTAGTCTAAAACTTGTAGCTTAAATATTAAGCTGATTGCTCATCAAACCAGGCCAATATATATGTGGTCTCATAAAACTGAACAAAAATTAAAACATACAGAAAGTCCAGACATCACGTTAATACAAAGTGTGCCATGGTGAGACTTGAGAGACATAATACGATTCCAACTGCAACATTTATTCAAGGGTCTCACTTTAACTGGTTAAATATTATACAGAGTCAAAACCGCACTGATAATACTATCCAAGTAATTCCCTGAAGGAAACAAGCAAACAAACAAAAGCAACATACACTTCTAATGAAAAGAGATCACCCCCATTCCACAAGATCGATGCAAGTCTCAGACTAAAGAATTGTTAATTATGAAAATATCTGACTACTGTTGGAGTAATAGTAACTTTTTGTGAAATCACACATGATTACATGCACATTATATACTGGACATATCAGACAGCCAGATTGTCATTATACCAAGTCAAGGACTTGACAAGACTGCACTTGGAAACTTGTTTTCATGACACCAAGTTAATGAAATGGGACATCCCAAAGGCCTCAACATTTGGTTTAAATTACTTTTAATAAACAGCATCTCTGGGATTAGTTCCACTCAACAGAAGCTCAGTTTATTGAAGTGAAGGAGTAAACCCACAGCTACGTACCAGTCTAGCAAGGACTCTCGTAATTAAAGTCTGACTATAAACATAAAGGAATCATAAAGCATATCACATGCACATGAAATCCGATGTAAGCCATAACAATTTTATACCCTCACCAAGTAATTATAAAGAGGTAATAAAAAATACCCCTGTCTAATTTCTATATTTACAGTATTCACAGTTTTTGTAATGAAAGATCCTCCTTCAGGTTTAATTCATTTCATTAGTTGTTAATTTCCTTTTTCATCCCAATATTCTATCCTGTTCTCCATTATTTTCTTGATTCTATTAAAAATAAGAAAATCAGTTTCCTATCCACAGCTTATCTATCATGTAAACATAGTTTATCCTTTCACCAAATACATATAATCCAAGGGATATACGAAGATACAAGTTACAAATCCACCTGTTCTGTAGACTTTTGTGTTGATGGAGTTGTTCCACAAAAATGGTCATAAATACCTAATCAAATTTTAGACTGGTGCTGATGCAGTATCATAATATATGTAGGTGCTGCCAGCAGTGTGGCTGACAGGTACAGAGCTTGTGTCTTGGTTTGAATCTCACTGACAATGGATTTGTCCTTTGATGTTTTTCTCACCCACTTTCAGAGGCCTATAAAAGTATGAAAATGAGTTTCCAATCCACAAATTCTATATTGTTAATATGATTCATACTTTCACCAAATACACATAATCTGAGGGATAGAAGAAGATAAAAGTTACAATTCCACCTGTACCATAGCCTATTGTGTTGAAGGAGTGTTTCCACAAAGAAGGTCGTTAATGCTTTATAAGAATTTTAGGGTGGTGCTGATGACAGCAGCTGCAGTGACAGTTCATCATTAAATGGAGCCCGCAGGGCACCAGGCACCATTTAACTGAGGAAAATGAGGAGTTTAAGAGATGCATGTTGATCAAAGAAATGGGGGGGGGGGGGGGGGGGGGGACAA
>JAWQUT010000345.1:0-36261 GCA_033807755.1 Ellobium chinense | reverse complement strand
ATCCACAATTTTAGAAAAAAAAAATTATTTGGGAGGAGGGAGGGATCTGCACTCTGCACAAGTATTTCTAAGGGGCCACAAGCCACCACTGGATGACTCATAATTCCTGTACCTGCTGCCAGCATGACAAACAAACAAACATATATAAGCTAAAAGATTTAAGGATATAGTACTAAAATAAGACAAGTTGCAAGCAATTTCATTATTTCTCCAAACCCTATGCTTGTGAAATCTGACATTAAATACTAGCATGGAAAAAACATTTTATCCTACCCTATCTTTGCTTAGTGGTCTCGTCATTTGACTGAGCTAGCAACTTGATTAATGTGGTCAGTAGTGATTTCAAACAACCAAAAATGAGGAACAACATGTGGATTCTTGTTCCTACCTACTTATTTATGCCATTATTGCATTTCCTTATGTGGGCATGATTCATTTGTGTGTCTTATTTAAATTATGTCAGTCCAACACAAATTTAATATATAAGCTTCTTCCCTTCAACTTAATCATCAGATGAAACAAAATGCCAGGAGCATACACTACAGTAAAAACCTTCAACCCTCCTTAAACAGGAAAATTGTCCGTCCATAAACTTACATGCCACAGTAACCCAACATTGTTCCCTCACCCATGATAATCATTCAGAATATGAGTAGAAGTGTGAATAAGACAGTATCATTTCTATATAAAACATAAAATACAACATCAGACACCAACAACAGAAGTCATTTTTAGTTCAAAATATCACCATCACACAGAAAACAGCCCATGATTGTTATTATATTTCAAGTCTGTCAAATGTAAATGTTAAACCTTACAATCAGGACTGGTTCCATGTGCATCTCTCCAATCTCACTATTATTTTAGTAAACTAGTTTCAAGGTGCATTGTGCTCTGATGTAGGTTAAGAGGTGAAATGGAAAGGAAGAACTGGTGGAACCAGAATAGTTTCCCATGTTCACTTAAACAAAATGGCCACACATACTGATAAATCTTGCTTTTGAACAAATTCATCCTCTTTTCCAGAACATCATCAGCACAGGAATAACGGTACATGTGCACTCTGTGGAAAGTGAAGACTGCTGCAAGATCTCAAATGCATCATGAGTTTTATACCATATAATATATATACAGAATCTACGGTATCAGAACTGTGAGAGCAGCAAAGAGAAAGGAATACTGGAAAATATGTGCAAATGCTAGGCAAACCAAGTGGTGGAAGCTCTACTAGTCTGGTTTTGTTCTAGTCAATCTGATTAGGTACATATATATGTTGTCTATGGAAGGCTTTCGAAAAGGAGTGATCCAAAACTTCACAAATTCATCATTTTCTAAATAAAGATATTGTAAAGTACACTTAAAATATTCAAAACTAATACTTGACACTGGCATCACCTCAGTTGCAATTTCTAAAGACAGTTATGACATATTCAGGTACTGACATTTTCAAGTAATAAAATGTTAACATTTCAGTCTTTTATCACTGAAATACATGTATTTAAAATGGGCCTGCTGAGTCTGAGAAACGTGTTCCTCATTCAAAGGGAAGAATTATGACTCACCCTGTCATTATAATTGAAATCAAGCATATTCTATGTAAGATCTGACAGATTAGACGGTCAATTCTTTATGCCTTGTCTTCACCCATCTCACAAAGAGGCATATAGGACATTTCTTAGTTTGTCACATACACTCCCTTCATGAGATGGCCGAGGTTGTGCCAGAGGATTAAACTGGCATTTGGCAATGAAAGCTTACAATTTTACAAGAATTTAATACATTTTGCAGAGCATTAGATTAATTTTAAGTTATGTCAGCCTGTTCTGTATCCGAAATTGAAAACTCATGAAATTTCACAATAAATTCTATCCCTGCTTCACAAGCCAATCTCCACTGAGATCCATCCTTTCCATAGCTGTGTAATCTGTGCATCAACACTGCAACAAGAGGAAACGCAGCTGACTCCACTTAATCATATAATCTGCTTTATCGTAACAATTTCAATAAAACCAAACGTTGTATTTCCAGATAAAAGCAATAAATAACTGCAACTCCTTTTAGCCACAACTTTCGTCATGCTCTTAGGGTGTTTCAATTAAATGAAGTCAAATTTAGCATGTCTGCAGGGTAATTACAGTAGACAAGGGTTAAAATGAAATCCGTGGGACAAAAGACTTCACTCGATTCGGCAAAGTTACAGTTTTGAGGGAGAAACCTGAAAAGAGGAAAATATATGGGGCCTCTTGTTTATCTTCATTTTAGCAGTACTTTCAGCTTAATTGTTTTCATTTTAACCAGCATCTACTGTATTAAAATTTGGGACCTTTCATTTACGGTTTTGCACAGAGCCTTATTGAGTATTTTTTAAATGGAAGCTGAACTGGTGTTGCATTCTTGATAACAATGGATACATCTCCTAATCTAAACTTCTGTTCTTTAATATACATAAACATTCTCATTACAAATCACTTTAAGATTTGTGATGTTCAAAACCCACCGCGGATCCCAAACTAATAGCTTAGATAGATCATTCTAAATGATAAGCAATCTCAAGTGTATATATGCGTTCTTAGCCCACACAAAATCACTAAAGAATAGTAGGTGGAAGTCATGGAAGAAATCTGAAAATCTTCACTTCAAAATCATAAGTCAGGAGTTCATAACTTATGGGTGTTATTTTTCTAAAACGTAAAGGCCCAAGGCCTAAAAACACACCTTTCACTGAAAAGCTGACAAAATTTTTTTAAAAATTTATCTCAAATACGGCTGCTGTGGCATCAGCACTGTAGGTTTTGGGACCCGCATGTAATCAAATGAAAATAAAGCATTGCAATAGGATCTGCTGCAGCATGTTAAAACTAGTATCTTAAGTATATGGCAAAGTAATTTAATAATAAGAATATACTATACAGATTTGCTGTGGCGCATTATAATTAAGATATTAAGTGTATGACAAAAAGAACATCTGTGCCTATACTGCAATAGGTTGGCTTTTTTTTTCTTTTCAAGTGGATCAGATTTTAATTAATGTCATGAGTTGAACCTGGCTCATGAAAATTATTTTGTGCTGAAAAAAGTTTCATTCAATGAAATAATTTGTATGGGAGGCTTTAAGCAGCAAGGAAAATGTAAATACAATTATTTCTAGTAATTACCCTCCTTATTGTGATAATATCCGTTTCATAAGAATTGTCTTTTTCCTATTATTACAAACCAGGGACAAACCAGATTGACAATTCTGTAACATGACTTCGGATTACTGTAGACATACATACATGAGAAAACCATCATGCACAGATCCTAGCGGGGGAAAAAGCACTTCTACAATAATCACACACCTGCAGAAGCATGTGATGTTTCAGTGATCATAAAACCTTGACTGATGCTGTGTGAAGTGGATTACACGAACAGTGCAGCAGAAGGAAGAAGAAAATGAATCTTTCATTTTTCACTCAACAAGTTGTAGCCGAGGTCAAAAGCCCAGAGGCATTTCAAAACAAGAAACAAAGTGTGGCAAGAATACACTGTTGGAAGAGTTTAACAATCAGCAACATGAAAACAACACTAATAATGTAAAGCTAAGGCTAGATGCACAATAAGTGAATAACCCTAGCTGTGGCGTAAAATCTTATTTCGAAAGTAAGACAACTAATCTTACTGGGCGCTATTCTGGACACAAAACTTGCGCCATGAATGGACCTAGTTGTTTATTGTGCACACAACCATTGGGGTAAAGTGAGGCCAGAGTACAAATGATGTGACATGCAGCACAATAAACACAAGATAAGCACATAATGACCTTCTCTTCTCACTAAGGAATGGTCAAACTGGTATGATGACAGAAGGAGCAACATTCATCACAGCAATGATAAGTCTGTATTAAGAAAGGTGACTTGAGTACTGATAAACATAAATCAGAACACAGAAACAAGGTCAGAGAAATAAGTTACCTGATGCCTGACCAGTATTTCACCTACAAGCTGTTGGAACATTTTCCCTTACGTCAACTCTGTGTAATTGTAATCCCCTTAAATGTGATTTCAACAATATTTTTCTTCTTACAGAATACTGTAGTTTCTCCATTTAATTCACTTAATAATACCAGTTCCTTGCAATCACAACTTTTTCAGAGCTCTGCTTCAGTACATGATTCTTAGGAGCCTAATCACACAAATTTTTTTTTAAAATAGTAACAAATTCTTGACAATATAAACTGCTACTTCATTCATAATAAGATCTCGACATTGTGATGGTGCAAATCTTGCCAACTAGTCTATTCCCAATTTGTCAAGATTTTGATAGAATCTGTCATAAGATTTTTTCCTTGTGGATGAAGCCATGTGCATAAGATAACAGTAGTAAAGACATGCCAAGCTGTTAATGGCACAAATTTGATTTGCTCATTCCAGCTTATGCTATAAGACAATAAAAGGGAAATGAAGTCATAAGTCATAATATCTATAAATATCCTGAGTAAACTTGGTGACCAGAGCCCCAAACAAAAGCATCACAAGCATTAAGATTATCGTAGCACAGTAAAACACAGTAGTGGTGATCACTATCTTAAAAGTGCTGGCCTTATACAGGCTGTTTCTTTTTCAAGTCAAGATGACAAAAGAACCCCTTTTCTTTCTCTGGTTGCCATCATAATATGTTCATGTACCTTGGTCACATCTACCAACAGCATGTCAGAAAGAACTAATCCAATAGAAAATCTTTTAAACCTAGTCCTTATAAGGCTTCAGATTAGCTGGTGTTTAATAAATTAAATATCTGGGACATAAGAAAAGGCAGATGATTGAGACTGTCCCTAAAACCTGCTGTCTCAGCAGGTGGTTACAATACAGAAGTGGCTGCCAGATCAGGTTTGACTGTTCTCTGATCAATAAGCTGTTCTCTGACTGGACAGAAAGACAGACCAGCAAAAACATCATTGCTGTGAATTAAGTAGCCTTGAAATATGTCAGCAACAGATATTGAAAGCCCCATTTCCCATTAAAGCTAAGCAAAACAATTTTACACCACTGGCATATCAACAAAATCACAAGCATGGCAAAAATAAACACTACATAGTTTGAAAAAGATAGTCTAGTGGTTATCAAAAGGGGGAAGAAAACAAAAGGATACTGAGTGTGCTCCATATCTGTAGGGTCTATGTAATTCATCATTTGCATTGTAAGGGACATACACATTTCAATTTAAAAAAAGGGCTTACAGTTTCAATAATACACACTGCAAATGGAAGCCAACTTACAAAGACAATAAATGGGAAACACAGAAACTTACTGACCAGCATGATTTGACTGCATTGTGTTCATATAACAACATTCATCTCACAAGAAATAACACTGGCTCTGGAAAGGTGACGAGCTGTGGCTTCACAGGGATGTGGATCTATAAATACTGGCCCAACACAGTCAGACTCTCTAAAACTGAGCTTGTTTCATGCCCATGGCTTTCACACTCCTCACCTCCAGCAAATATCACATGCATAGATTTTGTTATAAATATACTATGTGTGAGACAGAGGTTTGGTCCTTCACCTCACATGATGAAATATTGCTTGAATTATTACGAAAACATGCTGTCACAGGCCAACCACACTCAGAGTACAAACATTTGACGCATGTGAGGTGGTAGTGCAATGCCAATTGTCCCTGACTTTTAGTACTCACTGATATGTAATATCTGATCTTTTAAATTTTAGAGGCCACTTAAAAACTATCACATTCAGGTTTTAATAAACAGACTGGTCATATGTGTTGACATATTTTGGATATCCATTTAGATGATCTTATCAACCTTTTCACATCACAGTGACCATGGCGCTCACATGACTACTTCATAGTGGCTATTTCCTGTACACTATTTTGTTGTTTTTGAAACTTCATATAAAATTTACTGATCAGGCTACAGTATGATACTTGGTTTCATTGGAAGCTTACTAACAGAAGAATTCAACTAGAAAAATGAAAGTTCTTTTTTTTGCAAAGACATATATCACCTATGACTTCACTGACAATAAGCAATTTTAATCTTACACTTTGAGCGAATGTGATGTAGGATGCGAAGTTTGTAGTCTTGACAAACATACCATCCAAAAAAAAAAATTTACTCATCTATCATACTGTTACATTAAAATTGATGTAAAATGCCTCTAACAAACATGAATAACAAACACAGTGTGTGCTACGATACTACATGATGATCATCTGTGCAGTTGGGAGGTGGTAGGGGGAGGGCAAGAAATGTGGAACCCGCCTTGCCTCGCAGGCGAACTTTTTCAAAAGATTCTCTACCAGCCCGCCACCACATGGTGCAAGGTGATGTGAAAAGGTTAAATCTTTTGGATTTAGCACTCATCCAGCTCAGTGTCACACGACAGTTGCCAAAAAAAAAAGAATGCCTGTAGTGGATTCAAATGTGAAATCTGCTTGGTGCTACTAATAGATCTAGAGAATGCACATCTGTAAGTCTTTTCCACCATAAAGGTAAAATGACAAAGAATATCAATATGTAATTCCACTGCAGAAGTCGGGAATGCACAATTGCCTGGGACCATCAACAGAACTTAGCATATGTGATGAAAGAACTAACAAGGAAACAGGTGGGAAGAGGAAAATGAATTATAGAACATTACTCTCCACAGAGAATGATGGAAATGGAATGACAGAAAGGAGAAGGCAGAAGTTGCAAACTTGCAGGAAGCGCAAGGGGGATCTACAACCTGATAACTACATGGACAATTAGTAGAATGACTCTTAACTGGGTTCTAAACCAGGAAATGCAACACATTTAGAGCTTCTGGAGTGCAATGATATATTTTTCTAGAAACAAGTTAACAAAAAAGCAAAAGATGTGTACTCTATCTTCATCGACATAATAAGCTGGTTTCTGCATTGTTTAATATATGACTTGCAATTTTTTTCATTATATGCGTGCAGTAAAATGCACATCCTGGATATGATGTGCCTGTGACAGCGATGAAAATGCTTCATTCTGACTGCTTGTTGCAACACTCCTGTTGCTGACATGTGCCTCAAAAAATAATTTTTCTCAATGTTTTTCAGATCATTTCCCCATATCCTTCAGGTGTCAAGGTACAGGACCTTTGAGTTAAAATAAAAAAAGAGATATAATGCAAAAGATTGTATTGATCATTATAGAGGTGTTGACCTGAGATGGAATCAACATGACATAGCCTACAGTCCACCAATTTAGCTCTTGGGAGTGCTGCAGCAAAGTGTACACATTATCACAGTTTTAAGCACCAGAACTGCTCTCTTTTTGAGAAAACAAGCCAGCAAGTTCATGTTTACTTATAGCACTGTCCTTGTGCTTATCTAAATAGTCTATCAACAATTTAACATGTTCTATCTTCTGCTGGATTTCTTGTAAACGAGTGCCTAAGTATTCTAAGCTCATTCTGCCATAATAATTCCCAGAGCTCTCATTGTCACTGGGTTCTGCAGTTGAGACTTCGTGGAATTTCTTTTGTAGCCTAACTTGCTTGCGTTTAAGCCTTTGCAGCAGAGAAGCACTGCGCTTAAGGTTCTGCTGGATGCAGGCTGATGAACAGACATCTGCTGCCAGATGGAGCCTGGTGTCGTAAGTGGCATGACGGAGGACAAAGCGAACAAGGTTCGTCAACGTGATCTCCTTCTCTGCTGGGAACACAACACTATCAGCTTTTCTGAAACATATCGAGAAAAACAAAACATTTCAGATGTTGTGACAAAGTTCATATCTCTAGGTACTGATACATTACAAACTTCATGCCTCTGATCCTCTGAGCATATTTCACACCAAGAAAAGATTTGCTAAACTTAGAGTGGAGGAATCCAATATCAGGAAATGCCAACTGGAGTTTAATATGAATTTCAAGCATAGAACCAGCTTTTTTTTTTTTTGGCAGAGGTTGCAAGGTGTCACCTCCCATCTTTCATCAAATCCAAGGATATATATCATCAAGCTCATTCCATATTTGCCTAAGTCAATTTTTGTTGATTTGTTTATATATTACTATGATCTTCCATTTATTGTTTTTTTCGATATTAAAACAAATGTAGAGCTCTGACTCATTATTATTATATCCAATTTTACAAGCTAAACCATATCTGCCTTGTTTTACTTTGCAACAGGTTAAGAGCACTAAATTTCTCAACACCCAAAAACCAATGTACGTAAATTGGAATGAGTGTGATAATATGTAAGATTTACATGTCAATCTCTGGAGTGACAGAGGACCAGCAAGAATAAGATTTGTTCGCTAGTTCAATCAACCTGTAAAATTTCACTCCCAATTACTGTTTTTCAGCAGTGCTATTTCATTCAACTCAATTTAGATTTGTGTTTTCTGGCTTATCCATTTACAGAGGACTATGCAAGTTCATGTATTGATATAATATGATACTTTTATTTCTTGGATATTGAAAAAAAACATCTATTGTACAGTATTAGTATAAATAACTAACAGGGAGAAGACAAGCAGAATGACTTTGCATAGCAAAATACTGTAAACCATACTGCAGTGAAGGTTAAAAAAAAAAAAGGATGCTGAGTTACTATGTCACTTACAAAAAATTTGGAACACATGAAGTATTAAAAACCCTTTACACAAAACTAGCACTGCGCTGAGACACTTTGCAGCCTTCAAAATAACAGTTAACTTTACCAGACTCTTAAAATCAAATAACTGTAAACTATGCCACATATGAAACAAGTCTTAGCAAATTTTATAATAAGCATGTTTGCATGTACTGATGCATAGTGACCACATATGAGATCATCATAAGACAAAAACAAAGTCAAGAATCTACAATTACTGTATGCATCTTTACGGATAGTCTAGCTTTATTTGTACAAGGTATCAAAATCATTCCTTTAAAAAAGAGATCTTTTTTTTTAAATGAGAGATAGCTAACAGCAAAAGTGACCTATCATCACCTAAGTGCTAAACCTGCAAGAGCTAAGAGATACACAGGCACTTGTCAGGATAAGGCACAAACGGGATGATATACATTGTTGAAAACTGCCAAAAAACATAATCTGAGATCTTGACCAGTTATAAATTCATAGCTTTTCCAAGTAGGGGTCAGGAAAGAGGGGATGAGGGAAGTGCTGACAGTGACAGCAGTACACTTTGTTCACGACAATAATGAGACAGTGTATAGACCCATAAATGCATCTCCATGCTAATATATCATATCAGCATAGGCTGATCAACCGTGTGATCACAAATATATACAGAAAAGATACTTTACTACTTTTTATCAAGTCTTCGTATTAAATGATGATTATAAACGATGTAAACCTCATATTTAAGACATAAAAAGTGAGCAAAATACAGGATGATTTCTGTAGCAATCTGAAATTTTTTTTAAAAAAAAAAAAGTGGTGGACGCAGCACTGCCTGATTCTGGCTAACACAGACACTGCATGACATTGAACTGCAGTTGGAAAATATGTTTCTTTATACCTCACTGATCAGCAATTAATTTTTCAATGACGGGTACAAAGAATTTCAATATCTCCATGCTGACCAAATGCCTTTGACTAAAATGCTTTCAAAAAAATGTTCCTACTTTTCCACAGCCCCTGTTACTTTCACATATACTTTTCCCACTACTGTATGGAGCAACACTGCCTGATCAAATGAAGCCCTTATTAAGAAACAGGCTTTGTCCAACACTCCAGTGCAATATACCATCACTACATATGATGTTACATATCGAGCTTAAACACTGTTTCGAATCATATGACAATCTGTTATCATTCCTATGGAAGAAAGTAGCAAACTACTTGTTCACACATGTCCCATTATTACATTATTATATATGGAACCAAAAGTGAAGAAAGATTTATTCTCAAACCATGTCTACAAATTACAGTGAAGTGTGACATTTAAAAAATGCGTAAAAGGTTAAGCGAGCTCTGCCTATAGTATGTATTTCTCAAAGCAAAAATAAGTTGTTTTATTAAAGAGGCAGTGACAGAGAGAGATGTTACCAAAAAATGCAAAGAAAACCTTGAGTTTTCTCACCTAGACCAAAAGGACCACCAAGACAACAGATCTTGATGAATCCTCATACTTTTAAACTAGCACAGACAACAACATATTGTTGTATCACTGCTCTGATAAAATCTCATGAGTCTTCTTTTCACCAATGTACACTCAAACATGCTCATTACAAATTCAAAAGATTTGTTCGCTCATTTTACATCAGATCTAAGAATATAGGGCATTATCCATGATAATGAAAGCTACTCAGGGAGGTACGGTTCTGCCAGCCTCAAACCATGACATTTGCCATCCTGCATTGCAAAGGATTCATAACGAGATACTGCTGTTGGCTGACAAGCTTTTGTCTAGCCTTTAGGCAAGTCGGTGGGGTTCACATGTGTACGAGTTGATTTATGACAAAAGACAGAGAGACCACAGTATGATCCGAAAAATGAAGTGGTAGGGAAGTCTGTAATGCTTTGCAGTTGACATATTTCTTTGGATTAACATTAAGCACACTGCAATACAGGCATAAAAAAAATATATAGAAACTACTGGGACTGACAAACTGTTTCACAATATTTCATATCTAGGATATTTCTTCTAAATAAAACAATAATAATGAGGATATTCAACTTGCCAACTGGTATTACAAAGGCTATTTGAATTATTTAAAAAAACATTGATACATGTAACACACATGAAAGGACAATATCAGATTATCATTTATAAAATGCCTACATGTAGTGCTTGGCCAGAAAATATTCTTACCTTTTCCTCTTCCCAATATACAAATCAAAGGGCTCACTAGAAACGAAATAAATAAATGATGTAGAAAGAAAAGAAATGAGACCCTCATGCTTTTACAAAAGTTTGCCAGAAATAGCAGAGTCACCAAAAAGATGATTAAATATAAAGAGCTGGAGCCCCGAAAAGACAACAGAACAAAGACTAGGTAGTTAAAGTGCAGCCAGCAAACTAAAACTACAAATTAAATGAAAATAAAATTAGAGCAGACTAAAGATTAAAAATTTCAGTCTGAGAACACCAGTACATATTTGGAAACGTGATGCCGGGACATGTTGCCACCATTTTCATGACAAACTGCCAGTATAAATGAGTCTATATGTTTTCTGGTAATAAGTTCAGGGATGCCAATGCCAGACCAAAAGAAATCCTGAAATCTGCTCGAGTGCGCGGCACATCATCGACATTTGCGACAGAAGCCAACCCAACCGTTGTGCTTTTAATTCTAAATCATTTTCCACAATTATAAGTTTAAAGGAAAGTCAATTTTAGAACTGTGACTACGTGATCTAAATTTCTTCTGCACAGATAAAGTATATATGTAAATAAATATACCAACACACAGCAAGGAATAGCCATATGCTATAGTCAGGGATGGGAGGGAATTGCAAACTGTCACTTAAGATAAAAATCTAATCCTTCATTTCATAATTACACTTCAGAATACATCACCATGAAATTTAAACAAGGTGTAGACTACATTATGTTACCATCTCTTTATCCATATTGGCTTTTGAATGTGAATGAAAATGACCTCTTGCTTTCCGAGTTTCAGTGATATGAAAAGGTTTGTAGAATATGAGTAGATGAATGTGATGTACATTTGTGGCATGACTTTCAAAGTAATAGAAGCTGATTATTTTCCTGAAAATCTGAATTGATTATAGTCTTGTGTGTGATTGTATTATCAATCTCTGTGCTAGTGTTACTGGCGGAAAAGTTGAGGATCTCCCTTGTTAGGTAATATATTCTGCAGAGATATTCTTAAAGTCAGATGGCATGAGCTAGTTTGTTATTTGGGTAATTGAGTTCTGTGAAGTCTGAATATTGTAGAACTTGATTGTTAAGAAAGACAAGACAGAGGAATGATTGTTTTTTCCATTGACATCACACTGTAAAAATTCTTGTAGTGCAGCAGATATTTAAATACATTGGTATGACAACTTATGCTAATGCAGTGTGCATTTAACTCCATTGCTTCCTGTTTGACTGAGAAAGGCCAGAGACACACAAATATCCCAGCATCACAGGCACAGTGATTAGTCAACAACTCATGCATTGAGGCAGTAACAACACATAACCAATCAGCATGTCAGGTTTTCTTACGCTGATAGAAGCATGTCATTACAAGAGTTACAACTGTTACTGTTAAGATTTGGTATCTCTGCCTTTTTTATTGTAGGATTTAACGTGGTTAGTTGATTCTCATGTTTTGGTGTTGTTATTTTTAAATCTTCCTTGTAATGTTATGGAAGTAACTGTGATAGCAAGGATGACAAAAAGTCTAGATAATGCATCTATTATGCTGAGTATTTGTTGTATGAGAAAATGGTACAAGGATTGTGTAATGTTGTTCAAAAGATTATTCTGTTTGAGGGCTTGTTGTGTCTGGAGAGTAAGGTTATGTTGTGCATTTCTCTTACTGTGTCATGGATAGGGAAGGGTATAGTGGTGTCTGTGATTTGATGGCTCATGACTCAAGAGCACATCTGTATGTAGGTTTCTGTTCATGTGTGAATAAAATAAAATCTAAATTCAAATCATGTATGATGGTTTTCTCCACTGTTCTGTATTTTATGGCAGCATTCCCACTTTAGAGATGCTGGTTTTGCAGGTTTTCAGATAAGCAATGTTATTTTCAAGACTGTATCATGTGATTTGCCTTTTGACACTCAAAATCCCCCCCTAAATTGACCTAAAATGATCTCCCCTCCTTATATGCATTTCAAAGTTTGCACTACTTAAGAAAAACCTAACATCTCTCAAAAAATTTCATAAATCCCCCTTCAAATTTATGATATGGGGGAGAATGTCTCTCCCAGCACATATGATCTGGAGAGAACACTAGATAAATGTCCTCTACTTCAGAAACTATCCTGGGTGGTCGGGTTGGGTATATGCAGCTATTTTTAGTAAGTTCCCTACTCTCTGAGTAGGTCAGTCAAGACATGTTTGCCTGGTGTATACAATGTGGCCATGACAAAATAAATAAAAAACACTGCACATACAAAAAAAAAAAAAAAATCTNAAAAAAAAAAAAAAAAAATCTCTCAATCCATAACGCACATTTGTCATCTCTTATATTTGGTCCTGATAAAATATGCACAAATGAGTAGTGTTTGACTTGCAGAGTTCAGACTGAGCTGGATTCAATGGTTCACGCCAAGTTCACAAAAAAAGCTGCTGAAGGCTTGGCTGCATTCTCTTTCTCTTTAATATCCTTGAAACTCGCCGGAATCCTACTGTTACGATGTTACAATTCCTTGAAGCTTGGAGCGTAGGTGCCTTCTTTCCCAGTGTGCCATAGTTTATTATTACACAGTGTGCACCACACATATATCTTCTTTCAGCTTACGGATGTAATCAGATTTATAATATATATATAATAAATTATAATATACAGAAAACAATGGATTCCAAGTAGGACTGTTAATTTTACATCACTGTCTTTTCTTGACCGAGCGCGTTGTTTACACTTTCCGCGAGTTCGAGTGCTACATATAGAACCGGTGTTCCTCTGACCTCGTTAGAGGTGTCTGTGCGCGCATTCAGGAATTTGTAAAATATCAAACTTCAGGCTTTCGTGCTATTCGTCCTTCACATATTTCGTTTTCATGAATGTTATCCGCATAACGCCGGATTTTTCTTCTCCGCCGCTCAAACGGCGAAATATCCGGATTTTCTTTCCCGCCACTAAAAATGCCGAAAAAATCCGGAAATCCAGATTTATCCGGAAAATTGGCATCCCTGAGAAGTTATAGAGAGAAAGAAAATATGCTATTAAGTCACATATGAGTCTCACGAGGTATTTCTTCATCAAAAAAAAAAATTTTAATAAAACTTCAGGGTCTATAACAAAATCTTTGCAAAATCATACTACTTTCTCATTACTTACCGTTTGGCAGGAAAGAAAATCACAGTTGGATATGAATCAGTCATATACTCCCAGGGCAGATCATTTGTAGCACCATTAATTCTGAAAAAAAATACATTATTTTATAGAAATACACAGACTACTTAATATGGTCAGAATGTGAGCTTGGCATGAATGGTTTGAAAAAAATGAGTTCAAGGGGACAAAAAAAGACCATACTGATTTTTTTTTTTTAAAATGAAAAACAAAACCCTAAAAATTCCTGCATGAGGAAAAAAAATTGGAAATTTGGCAAAACTGGAATTGAAAAAGTATCATCCCTTTTAAATAACTTTGCAAACATTTGAGTGCAAATTCTTCACAGGGTTCTTGGCACATCTGCATTATTGGCTCATCCCAGCTTATGACACAATGAACAGAAAACATGAAAGATTGGATAAGAAAGGCAGAGGCTACCAACACAGCCGAAAAGGGGCTGGACTGAGGTGCTTCTCTCGCTCTCAAACCTAAGATGAGCAATTGCTCAGGCTCAGTTATCTTAGTGCTAATTTTCAGACTGCATCATTTCTCTTCAGCTGGGAAAGGTTAGTAACAGGATAATAAATAATAAATCCTTTGATCTGAAAATGTGACCTGGCAGCCATCCATAATGTCATCAGGTCCCAATTTGTCATGTAGGTTACTTTTAACCATCAAGCCAGTTGTCAGTAGCTGCACATTATTCTTATTTTTATTAACAACAGTCAACTGTAATTTTTAAACTACTCAATCTGCTATATTTGAACATGACAAGGCTATTAAATTCACTATTTCTAGAAATAAGAAAACCTTGAATGCTATAAAGGCAACTTTGAGTTACATCAGTTACTGTCAAATATTCATAATGAATTCTACAGTTGGTAACAATTATTATTTTAATAGATCTATTACTTTACCTTGTTTGCATTTGAACCAAAATTACATTTCATAATAAATCCATTTTTCACAGAAATGTAGGCCCCTAACCCTTGTTATTCTTGAAAGTGACTTCTGACTGTCTTGTCAATACCATGGAGTGACCCAAATTCTGTGATCCTTATTTACACGATCAGTTTTGTGTGTAACTGAAGCCTCACCTGACAAATGAGATGTGCTTGGATGGAAAGAAATACTGGGCAAGGGTAAGGAATGTATGGCTCAGGGTATGACAAAATCCACACCAGTGTCCATAAATTAAAAGTACAACATCCTGAAAAATAAAGGACAGATAAAAGATTTTAATACCTTCTTTCATCAATTACCTGTTCAAGCATTATGTCACTCATATAAATTTATATTATTTTATGACTTCTTATTATGTTTCATTTATCTATATTAATAAAACCCTTCAGCCAAATTTGTGTCACAGATTTCTTGAGAACTACGTGAGTAAAAACATGCGGTTTTCACCTAAATTCGAAGAAAAATACACAAAAAGTAACTATACACATCAGTCCTCTTTATTTTTTTTACCCTTTTAAGCAAAAAAGAATGTGTATGGCAACGAAATACAATCTCCGATAGATCTTTTCAATCCGCCCGATTCGCCAATCGCAGCACACTACTTCAATCCTCTGGAGTATCAGGCATTGTAACCCTATGCATAGAATGGGGAATTAGTTAGTCTGTACATATTACAATTCAAAATGATCATTTCAATATAGAACAGATTTTGCACATTTTCAACAGATCATTCTCCTTCACCTGGGCCACACAAATTATGAGATATTTTTCACCTTCAATTGTAGCATCTCTGTGTTATTCACTAGAAAACAAAGATCTTTTACTGACCTTATCCTCTTCTTTAACAGCATCAAGGAATGTGTTGGAATCAAGTTCTGTGATACAGACAGCACCTTGCTCCTCACAGCGTGGTGGATGAAAGCTGTGCAACTGCTTGTGTCGCCTGAGCCTTCCCTCCTCAAAGTCCAGGATGAAAGACACTGATAAGAAAATAACAATCCAGTGATAGTTATAATCAATAATGTTCTTATTGTTACTAGTATCTGAGATCCACAGGTGTATAATTTATGAGGAGGCAGGTTATAAATATCAGAGGGTTGACAGCTTATCACTAAAACTTTCAATGGTTTACTTGCAGTAACCTATTGTTTCTGATAATCATTCTATCTGCAGTAAGCTGTATGTCTGAAAGATAGTGGGGAGTTCATACTAACAGCAAAAAGTTTTATACGTATTCTTTTAAACTCTACATAAAGTGGCCGAGTTGGCATCAATGCCCTCAAAATTTCTTAAAATGGTGCAAGTTTTTAAGAGTTGCTAGCAGAAAATATTTTAACAGTAAACTTTACATACTGTGAATGCACTGGAAAGATAAAATTCATAATATTAAGCTATATATTATTGAAGTTCAACAAAAATTCATTCCATTTCACACACCTAAGGTATTAAAATCAACGGCTATACTTACTGGTATTATTTATTGTGAAGGATTTTTTCATTATATAATGCTCTTCATTCTGAAATGAAATGAACAATAGTGTACTTGTGCATTTCATCAGAGATACATGACAGATGTTGACAGACAGATTTATCTATCTTCAAGCTGAAAGGCAAAGTTCAAGATATTAACAAAATGAGTCAATTCCATACCTCCAACTTACCAAACATCCTTACATGGTATACAACTGATACCATTTCATGCATGATTTGGCCCATCTGACAAATTTCTTTACAGCCCACTTCCCACTGTACAAAGGGAAAGGATTACCTTGTAAACAAGGAAAACTATTCTAGGCTACCAAATGAAAACTATTTCATAGTGAAAGGTACCACAATACAAAATGCATTCTGAGGCACTACTAACACACCACCTATGAATTTCATACTATTGTAGAATACTGAGCAAATCAGGTCTGTGGGAGCTTCAGGACCATTAAAATGCAATTATGCCATTGACTGTGGCTGGGTGCTGGACAGCTTTCACATATTGTTTGTGTTAATGGATAAGACTGTCATTCTCTTGAAGTCATGCTGAATATGACTTACATATAAGCGTGTACAAGATATTTATGTCCAGCAAGACAAATTACTGAGGAAGCATAAACCGTGGAACTTCCAGAAATGAAAGATCTTGAAATCTCCTGGTTCCAGCAATGTAACACTGCTTTCTTATGACTTCAAACACCCAATTTTGCTGTTCCATTCCCAAATATTATTGCCATTAGGCGTTCACCCTTCAGTATAAAATTCATTTTAGTAAAATTCCAAAGCCTAGCAAGGTAGCAGTAGTTACTGGCTGACTGGAGCACCTGTCATTTTTGTCAACAGAAATTTTCAAACAACCAAAAAGCCAGAAAATTAGTATCCCTGCTATTAATACTACTATGATATTTCTTTTATTAACCCTAAAATATCTACCCATTGTTGCAAACCTCTCCAATCCACCTACTGAATGAGTAAATGCACTTAATATTTTAAAAATCAGCTTACCAATTTATCAAACAAAACTGCAGTTGGTTCATAGAGACTGGAAGACACCTCTATTCCCAGGGCATCTGAGAACATCCAGTGGTTCGTGTAGTCCATTGCATAGAAATTCAGCGATTTATTGCTGATGCAACCTATATGAGTCAGGCGCTGAGCTGTCGCCTCAAGATCAGCAGTCTCATCCTTCATATTGAAGTCTTGAGGTAATAAAGATTTTAATCCTTGAAATTTTTCAACAGCTAGCCTGTCACACAAACGACGAGGTAGATTTTCTAGATGCTGCCTGACATAACGATCTGTAGATCGCCTGGGTATTGAATCTGAGCTGTTGCTGGTCTTAATATAAAATACTGTTTTTCTTTCAGCTGGGGCTTCAAAGTGCCATCCATTGTTCGAGGGATGCCTCTTTCCCTCCAGTTCAGAATCATTCCTCAGATGACAGCAAACACTCAGCTTTTCAGCCCAGCTATAATTTAAAATCACATTGCGGCAATTTAATGACATAAAACTGCTCTGATTCAGAGCAAAAGACAGATGATGTGGTTGTAAATTGCATTTGCTGATCTCACCACAACAGATATCGCAAACTCTCTTGGCATCCTGTGGAAAAATGAGAAACAAAATACAGTGGCATTTAGCATAACCGTTGCTTAAAACATATCCCTGCTTAGCACACTCCCAAGCTACAGTCCCAACTCTTTTGTTCCTTGTAAAAAGCACTCTAGAAAACACAAAACTTCTGATAACACACCATCAAAAGCTTAGTTCTAAAGATAATTGTGTTACCATAGTTCTAATGTACACACTTATCACACTGCATGGACAAAATAACGATATAAGTGACGAAAAAACAAGCTTGACATTCTTCTGAGAGACTAATGACAGTGTATTATGTTGGCTGCCAGCTTTACTGCAAAAGTTTTAGTAAATATGGTGTACAAATTTAGTAATCCAAGGCAAAAATTGGCAATTCAAACTTCAAACTTCCAGGGTATAGTCTATGGGGAAAATTTCCCTTTCACAAGAATAATATGTAAAAGCTAAGTTCAGCTTAGGCTGGGAATGTTGAATAATTAATAAGTGAAGGCTATGAAAGATTCAACCAATGATAGTTCAGCTGCAACATAAAATTTTATTCACCATGCCTAAGCAACTTTCCACTTTAGATTTGCAATTTCTTTTAAAAGCTATCTTTCTTTTCCTACCATCCATAAGCAAAAGCTGCCCATAATTGTCAGCTCCCCACAATGAGTAATGCTGATGAAAAGCTCATAACAATTATGACAAACTTTTGCTGTAGCATTTAATAACACCGACTGCATGGGATAGAGTGATTTGCTGCCTTGACAGGCATGGCACAATGTGTGTTTCTTAAGGGACCACAGTGCTTACATCCATATTCTCTACTAATGTTGAAATACAGCAAGGCAGAGCTCGTTTGGCAATTTGCGACTGTCTGAAGTATTCACACATCTCAGTCAGTTCAAAGTGCTTGTCAAAATCTTTCGCAACTACACTGGACCACACAGATGGAACATCTTGGAAAGCTGAGTTAATCATGCACCCTCTATACCTCAGAGCTACATCCTTTAGCTGTTGACGAAAGCATTTGGTGCAAATGGTCATAAAACATTAGCAAAAACTCAAAGTTCAGACACATCACTGAAATTACATCCATGCATTCTCTTCCTTATCCATTTAATTATCAGTGAATCAACCACATTGTCCTTTTGAAGATATCAACGGTCAACAAAGCTGCCATGTAACAGCATTAAGTTATGAACTGACATTCAGAATTTTTTCACTGCGATAAAATGTCCTTCCCCAAAGGAATATTTATCATAACAACCAAAGACTGTATCATAACTGAAACGGTCATTCTGAACTAACTGTGGAGGGGGTGGCATAAGATAAATAAAACTTTTGCTGTGGCACTCTGTTGTGCATCTACTGCATCATTCAATCTAGGGCAAGTCTAGTGAAGACAGGAACTGAAGAAATCTGCGCCCAGCAAATGCAAGTAACATTATATCCATAATCTAGTGTATTAAAGTGACTGTGACTGTCAGTAGCAGACTGATATTAGGAAAGCGCAGGTCCCAACAGGACCATAAAAAAATCCCTCCAGGTGATTACAATAATATAAAAACAAAAGAAAATTAGTAAAACTCTAAAGTTACGTTTCTACAGTGAACAGCTCACACTCTAACCAACTAGATCTTCATTTCCCGCATTCAGATTACTAACTAACCCTTCTCTCACCACGCGTAAACCATATTCTGTGTTAAACAAAGGGTTTTCCACATGAAACATGATGAATGCTGGTCCTCTGTTGATCTCTGTGGCAAGAGCTTGGCTTTTGAGTCCCTCAGGAGATAATCGTTTAACAGTTTCCTATGCAAACACAAAAGTATTGAGGATAATTTAATACAATGATGATGACAAAAAAACAAGGACTACTCTAGCAGACTTTCAGTAAATTGCACCAATATTCCCTACCAAAAAATCCTTGCAAATCACAGACTAACTCATACTCAAGCAAAATCCTCAGCATCAAGGAGTCAGCTAAACTATTCATTTCATCACATTCATGAAACTAAGTTTCAAGTATGTCTTAAAAAGTTGTACAGCTACAGGATAATCCAGATCCAAGCCATTTCTGAATTGAAATTTCTTAGCTGAACCTGCATGAATTTTTTATTTTGCAGTAAGTAACAGGATGAAAATTCATGCTGACTCTAAAAACCACAACAGATAATCTCTTAGCAGTCTTTTCTTTATCAGCGTTATCACGCAGAAATGGACGTTAAACAGTAAAATACATACCAAGCCTTTGTGCTTTTGTGCCCAGTTCAGTAGATTAAAGCTTGTGATGTTACTTCCATAAGGGTATACCTGTGTGGGATAACAAATAAGGTTCTTCTAACCCTTCAGATTCTGCTTATGACTAAGACCATAAAATCAGCTATAAAATTCACATGCAATGAAACTGGCACCAGCACCTCTAGCTGCAAAACTGAACAGACTACTAATACTGGTATTAATCCCATAAAAATTGTGTGGTCCCTGAGACTGACTGTGCATGGATTAACTTTCCTTTGCATGCATGTACCTTGTACATTTAAGTCCTCTGATGAGACTACATTAACAACAAAGGCAGGCAGTTTATTTTGTGGTTGAGAGCAGAGAGGGAAAGATAAAATTCTTTTTCATACATACCAAGGTGGTATTAGTGATCCTGAGCATGACAATGTCTTTATATTCTGAGAGATCAAATACTTGGGCCACCTCAGGTTGGGTAACTACTGCAAATCCAACAGGCTGCAGAGGATCTGTGCAAAAGAGCAAAGTATCGGTTCATTCAACATATTACTGCTTGAGTACTGAATATATGACTTGGGAATATATGACTTGTAAGGTGCTATATATATGACTTGTGAGGTGCCACATTTACATATATGTGGAATAAAGATTTGGAAGTTAGCCAAATAATGGAGGAGGCAAACATACAAGATGTAAGATTTCATTATTAATAGTACTGTCAAAGTATTCATGATCAGCAAATATAAACCATATTCTCCAGATGGACTGAAAACTGATGCCAACACATCTGTCGAAACAAGCGGACAAAGTCTACTAACTTTAACTTCAGCTTTACCTTTTTCCAAAATACGCATGGATGCGTAATAAAACTGTCTGTATGCTCCCATGTTGTCCACAGAGGAGAGATTGAAGAATCCAAGTATTACTGTCTGTAAACCAATAAAAACATGCACATCACCTTACTGTCATTTATGTATTTGGATTAATGTATTGTATTATTGTCAAACATGCAGTGAGAGCAAATTTCCACTAATAAAGCTATATCTTATCTTATCTTATCTTATTACTCCATTGTTGCTCAAGCCAATTATATCATGGAATAGCAAAAATTTTTTTCCATACTGATAATAAAAATGCCAAAAGAAACCCCAAAGAAATGACAAAGATGTTATAAAAGAGGACACACTGCTTTAATTTTCTTCCCACTTCTGTACTGTGTTAATTTGTTTGTGGGCTCAATAGTCTAAAGTAAAGGAAGGAAAAAAGAGAAAATATATATAAAATTAACAACAATGAAATTAAGTTTACACTTGAAGACAAAAATACAGGTACGGTAATGAATAAAACAGGGATAGAGGCTAAACATACATAAAGTTATAAAAGGGACAAATTTAGAGTCCATGGTGTCCAGAGCCTCACAAAACAGTTGAGAGGCAAAGGGAAAATATCACTTTAACCGAAGAATTTTCAGGTTAGATTTATACCCTTTATTATAAAAGTGCCACAGGAAGACTGCCCAGGCCTATGAATGCCATATGATGACCATGTTTGGGACACAATCTGTACATAGCAACAGGTTCATAACTAAAATATGAACTTTTGTGCAACCCCTTTCCTCTGTTCCTTCCTATCTCCACCACACTCACATTTCATCCACTTCTTATTCTTTCTAAACACATGTGAGAGACCCCCTAAAGGACAAGCATATATGCAAGGGCCCATCCTTAAAAGCTGTTAAAAAGAACCTACATCATGTCTTGCAAGTAACTCCATGGCATCTATTCTAGAGTGGACAGCCGTAAGAGGGTGAAGAAGGCCCTCCACAAATTTGATCATGTGTTCAGCTCTTGTAACACCTTGAAAATGAAAATGATGACATACGTAAAACCTCTGTGAAATGGGTGAGGGGAACCTCTGAATCAATTCACTCAACAATTGCAAACATGATGTTACTGGTATTACAATTTTAGGTATGAACGCTTAGCAGCAGAACAGATTAGCTCCACAATTGATTGGTCATGAAACTGAAGACAAGTACTGACAACCCTCTGTGAAAAAGGTGGAGGAATTTTGAGAATGAACCACATCCTTTACATTATTCAACCAAAAAAAAAATAAAAAACCACTTCACATAACTGTTTGCAGAGGTGATGTTACTGATCAAACAATCACTTATTATATGAGCCTGACAGCAGAGCAAGCCAAGTGTCCACACATTCAAATGGTCATGAATGTGTTTCCTAGATTGGCCTCAAGTAGATTAAAGTTATATATGGAATTGACACTGAAAGAATATCTGGACGGTCTTTTATTTACCATAATATCTATAGCCATCCAGTTTAGTATGGTAGGCCATAAAAACAGGAAACATCAGGAACTTGTAACGCTTCCGACATTCACCCTCTGGCCACCAGCAATTTACTGCAGCAAACTTAACCTGTGGAAGAGAAAAAGTATGCACAATGAATATGTCCAGGTGCAAAGAATTTATTCATAATAAAGTGGTAAACTATTGCTAAAGCTGCTTTAAAATGGAACAGGTTGTTTTTCTGCAACAACTGTCTATATCCCATGCTTAAACTTCAAACTACAGGCAAGAATGAGACTTCTTACCCTGTGAGTCATACAGAATGCATGTAAACACACTCATGCTTCACAAAAGTTAGGGCACATTTAGTCTTAAAGAACAGTGGAAGCTATTTCAATAACAATACAATAATAGGAACCTGGTTGTAATTGTACCAGACAAAGTCTCAATCATCCTCTCACTCACAGTCACTTTTATTCTCATTACACACTCTTATTGTATTTTCTTTACACCTCTGTTGCTGAAATTAGCTAGCAGAATGGGAGTAGAAAGAGTAAATAATTAGCGGCAACAGTGTAACTCTCTCATCCTTGTACAAGATTAGCCTGATACGAGTGGTCTGACAGCCAACATGTGAGTTAACTTATCTTGCTCAATGTTTTGATTTAAACACTGACTACAGGGAGCACTACACAGGCAGCGACAATGACTGCATGTAGCATTACCAATGCAAAGTCTGCATATTTATGAAAATATGAAACATACAGAATACAGTTTAAAAAGTTGCTTCTCTAGTCTCCCTATCCCAATTTGGGAACATGGCACAGAAAGAATGGCTAAGTTTTGAAAGTCCTGTCCACCCCATTATTATTATGGTGGTTTTGATGAAAATGGGTGGCAGTATTTTCCTATTCTATAGGAAAACTTTTTAAGTATGCTTTAACAATGAAGTATTATATCAAATTAAAGGTCTTTCCAACTGAAATCAAGAAATTTTATTTGTTAAGAAAGCAAACGATTCCTTAAGGAGAAATTACTGAACATAAAATTACAAAGTTAAAGACCAGTCCAAAGGGAAAAGTTGGCAAGATATTCCTGTGATGCATTTTTTATGCATCTAGAATTACAGAAATAGACCATTGTTTGTATCACTTCATAAGAGGCTGACCTACCTCCCCTCTGAAAAATGTCGCTGCTTTCATGAACTCTGCCCTTGCAGATTGTGACTTGGAGCACCATGGAGCATAATACATTACAAAGACAAACTCCTCTCGATTCAACAAATGAATGAGAGGAATTAGGGACCCTCTGGGAGAATCCATGACCACTGATGATGGTGGAAACATGAATTGTGGCTGCTTTGGTGGCACCACAATTGGCTTTGACTTGAAGCTGGTGAAGAGATGGATATTCTGATAGACATAAAACCTAATGTGAATATCAGTCAAACTATAAAGCATAGCTTGTAAAATTTTGACTTGTCACTGCTGAGTGGAGGGGAAGCTCTGCAACCACAACTGATACTTTATCACATTATTTTTATTGCAGGTCATAGAACTCTAAATTTAAAGAATAAAAGATCCTATATATCAGGAGACCTCTAGTTTGGTGCAAAATCTTGGTCTGGCTGCTCACAGTCACACATTTTGCAAATTTATCTCTGCAGTTCTGCACCTAGCGAATTTATCATCACTGTCATTAGTGTCAATCACTCAATGTGTAACAAGATAAGCCATATGAGTCAATAGTATGATCCAACCCCAACCTCAACTACAAACAGCCAGACCCTGACATCTAAGTATCAATAACACCTGGAATAAAAGATGCAATTTAAATAGTTCCTATAAAATCAGAAAACTGGCCTTGGAGGGGAGGGAAAGGGGTTGGATTTGAATTTCAAAGGCTTAAATAGGTGCAAATTTGTGTAGACTCAGAATAGGTGAAGTTTAGTCACTCAAGTATAAACTCTATGGTTGTTGCTAGTTAGGTGGGTAAGATTATCCTGTTTACTAAGTGAAAAGGCCGGCTATCTCGAAGGACAGCACCGCAATGATAATGATACAGTTCATTTAGTCATAGACAGGCCATGGACTAGATCGACATAATTTCGACTAAATCGGTGCTATTGTTAGAGAAAGCCAAAAGGCCTAAATTACTAAAAAGCCTACTTCACTGCTTATATTCTCAAAATCTAATTTGTTTAGGTTTAGGGGCATTTTTCTTCATTTTTATGTCAAAATTTGAAGAAAAAGCTATAAAACAACATGTTTGGAAAGTATCTGGCTTGGGACCCCTGCCCCTGGATAAATTAATGAGAGGTGTAAAACCTTATAGGCCTATAGCCAACAGTTAAAAAAACATTGGCATCTCCATATCTCTATCTACTGACACTGTCGACGTCGTTGCACTTGCATTATTTCTACAGACAAAAAAAGCTCTTTGGTAGAACCCCTCTACTACAGAACTAGATGACTAGAGACTAGTCTAGTCTACTTCTATTTGAGTTCTCTTTTGTATGTAATTGGGCCTTCTCTAACGACAGCACCGATTCCATAACTTGTCTACAACTAAATGAACTGTATCAATCATCGGTGCTGTCGTTAGAGATAGCCTATAATTAGGCAATGTCGAAGGACAGCACCGCAACGATAAAGATACAGTTCATTTTGATTTAGTCATAGACAAACCATGGACTAGACTATATCAATATTTCGACTAAATCGGTGCCGTTGTTAGAGAAAGCCTAGGCCTAGACTATGCCTATAATTAATTATTTGTAGCCCTGTCTCTGATCTAACTTTATACCATGCACATCTTGATCTGGCTGCCCAATTATCACATCTAGACTGGTCTAGATCTAGATCTATGACCTGTCTAATGCCTGCCAATTATTAGTAATATTAGACTTGTCTCTAGTCACTAGAGATGAATAATGAATAGTCTACCGATAAGTCCGATATGTTTCTCCCCAATAGACTTGATGAATAGACTAGTCTAGTCTAGATCTAGACTCGGTCTGGGAGGAATTCCATATGTGTGCCAGAAAGATTTTGGCATGCAACACACCGTTCCAACAACATACCCTAACCCTAACCATAACCCTAACCCAAGCTCAGGGTTAGGGTTAGCGTTAGGGTTAGGGTTAGGGTATGTTGTTGGTTCGGTGTGTTGCCTGCGGAAATCTTTCTGGCACACATATATGGAATTCCTCCCCTAGGTCTAAACTATGAATCACCTGCTGCCATATTTGAGAATTAGCGTTATAAGAAACGCTAAAAGTAGACAGCACATTTCAGGATGACGTGCCATTCCACGCAACAACTCATTTGGCCTCTTCAGGAGGCTAATGAAACCACAGGAGACATGTGTATTGGCAACATCCGCCATTGACGGACGCACACGTCATTTGTTTAGTTAGGAGTTGGTTTCCGTCATTGAAGAGTTCGCTTGTCTATTCTGCTGTACACGGTTCTGTCTGCAACACTTTAGGCCTAAGGAAAAGAGAAACCCGCAATGTGACTCTTATTATCATGACTCACTCGCCCCTGATACTAGGGGTATCTGAAAAGTAAAGTACAAACATTTATGATGTCTGTGTTTTTACGATATAAATAAAGCACTGTGCATAAGTTACCGGCACTTTTCTGCTATGCCAAATCTTTTTTTTTTTTTTTATGTCAAGATCAAACTGCTTACCACGAAGGTTTGGCCTCTACAGCAACTATTTTTGTTTCTAACAACAGCATCTGCCAGTACAGCTGGGCCCCTGCACAGAAAAACTCAACAAACATGGAAACACGGACATGAACCAAACAAATCAATAACACATACACAAGGTGAACCGCGACTGGTCCTGTATGTCTACAGACCTGACTGTGCTGTGTTACTTTCACAATTAAAATTAAATCATAAATTCGGTTCTTCGTAGTCAAGTCCTGTGTACTTTCTTCGTCACTAACTTCTAAATTTCTCAACTTTAACTTCATACGCGATTTTGAACTTTCAGTCTCCATTATCTGCCATTTTAATCTGCAATATTATGCAGGTCCTTAATGATACAAAGGGTTAAAACTGAAGGTATCGAGTGCTATCCCACTGTGACTGGGTATAAGAGTTAAGAATTCCTCCCATCTTCAAGATTGTCGAGGATATTCAAATGTCAGCAGCTCAAGAGTCATCTGGTATCATATATATGACACTTTGACAATGTTTAGGAAAGCAATGGTTGTCATATGTAGCACTTTTTATTTTTTTTTTGTGGTTGACTCCGGCACACATGAACTTTTTCTAGGCTCTGACCCCCCTCTGAATTTCAATACATGTTCTAAGTTTTTGAACTGCTATGTTTCAGAATTGACTGTTTCTGATCATTATCAGGCTAAAAATGTACAAAGATAGAAAAAGAAAATTAAGGAAAAGAGTCATTTTCAGACAGATTACAGCAATGAAAGGAAGGATTTCCGAGAACTCCTCACAGCCAACACAAGAGAAAAATTATTATGGTGACTGATGGAGATGGAACCCAGGGAAGGAACTCTAAATGAGACTTACACCCCTAACGAGAACTCATGCTTACAAATACAACCCAAAACCTACCCCTACTCCCACTCCTACCACTACCCTTAACCCTAACCTTAATGTCCCTTGAGACAGGAGCAACAGGTGTGTCTCATTTGGAATTCCTGCCCAAAGAAGTTTGTAAACAACACAAACTTGGAAAGAAAACACTGATCAAGTAATTATTGTAAATTTAATTAGAAGCTGTATATCATTAAAGAGTTTAACAAGAAAGACATAGGCAAAAAAATAGTGAAGGAGGAAAATCTTGTTAAGAGTCAAACCCATCAATTCAATACAAATTTACCACATCGAAATTTTGTGGTGAAGTTTTAACAAATTTGGTGGGTTGTTACAAAAATAAGAAAATGAGCTTAACTTCCGGAATGATGTTAAAAAAAGGCTAACGCATAAATTTGAGACTTTTCAGTCTTAACTTTTTCTACTGAGGCTTCATACAAGTGAGTAACTTAAGGATTTCATAGAAGTTACACGAAGGTATTTAAAGTGATCATGATCAAGCAAAAGTTTGGTTCAGTCCTTACTGCAGCCAGCACAGGAAGAAATGTTCTGATTACATAATTCAAGACATAAAGGTTGTGGTGACTCGGCTGCATTTAAAATCTCACGTTTGCATTAGGTTTCATACTGCGCTGGATTTGTGTAATCTAGTGGTAAGGCATTATGTGGGGTAATATTCTGCAAGGAGCAATAAGCTGATAAGTGAAGCTGTTAAAAGCTATATATGGAAAAGTGTGCCACAGAGGATTTTTTACCGGGAAAAGATCAGTAAGACCGAAAAACATCTAATACTAGAAAGTTTTTGTCCCCAGCAGGAATCGAACCCAAGGTTCCTCTGTCTGCAAGCTGAGTATGCTATGACTACACCACAGGGACTCTTACCTCACAGCAATTTATATCGTAACAGCCTGAACACTGTTCTTTAACGTCCATCAGGCAATCACCCATGACCTCGACATACTTTCAACTATTTCCATATTTATCTCAAGAAAATTTGAATTTTTGGTCAGCATTCACGGTTGTGACTACTGACATGAGGGCCAAACTTTTAAAAAGCAGGGACATCTGTACAATTGTCATAAAAAATGTAATGTTTAATATCTACTTCAGGTGTTTTCTCTTGATATGAAATTCAGAGCATATTTAATGTTCCCCACTTGTGAAAAAAAAATTCACCTCAGAAAGTTATGTATCAGAACGCCAGATCATTCAAATCTAAATGGGAGCAATGGAAACAGCAGAAAATGCAAGAAAATGATACAAAACTAATAGCCCATAAATCGATAACACAGGCAGACAAAAATGTTATCGGCTCTTTCTAGTCAAGACAATTACACATTCTACGAGACTATCTTAAAACTTGTCTTGGTGACTAGGTGTTGAGCAACAGGGAAATGTGTTGAGCGACAAGGAAATATACACTCATGCCAAGAAATCTTAAATCTGCTGTCAGTACAGGTTGAGCAAACATCTGTGATATCACCAGCACTCACAGAAACATGGTAAAAGAAATTATCTTACTCAAGTGCTCATACAACCAATTTAAGTTCACATTGCCTGGGATGTAAATGATCCATGATAAAAATACTGGAAAATTAAATGAGGCAGAGAAAAAAGATCAGTTGCCATAGTATAAGCCCATTACTGCAATTGGTTTCCAATTTCTGGTGGCATCCATATAAATATATGTCACACTAAATATACAGATTCCAGTCACCGAAAATTATTTAGATCAATAATATGTGAACTCCAGCTCTGATTACTGTACATCCTTTTTTGAACATATAAANAAATCGATAACACAGGCAGACAAAAATGTTATCGGCTCTTTCTAGTCAAGACAATTACACATTCTACGAGACTATCTTAAAACTTGTCTTGGTGACTAGGTGTTGAGCAACAGGGAAATGTGTTGAGCGACAAGGAAATATACACTCATGCCACGAAATCTTAAATCTGCTGTCAGTACAGGTTGAGCAAACATCTGTGATATCACCAGCACTCACAGAAACATAATAAAAGGAATTATCTTACTCAAGTGCTCATACAACCAATTCAAGTTCACACTGCCTGGAATGTAAATGATCCATGATAAAAATACTTGAAAATTAAATGAGGCAGAGAAAAAAGATCAGTTGCCATAGTATAAGCCCATTACTGCAATTGGTTTCCAATTTCTGGTGGCATCCATATAAATATATGTCACACTAAATATACAGATTCCAGTCACCGAAAATTATTTAGATCAATAATATGTGAACTCCAGCTCTGATTACTGTACATCCTTTTTTGAACATATAAAATTATTCTTTTACAAAGCCTCCAGGTCTAAAGTACAACAGATGATAATGATAGGCTTCACATTTTTATCGGTTTTTCTTCAACTTGTGTTATCTGTACAAACAGCATTGCCAACAAGGAGTTTCAAATGTTGAACTTGCTATTCCAAAATAGAAAAATCAAGTTCTCAAGGCTAAAGATTATCCACAGCGCTGCTAACACTGGGGATTAAAACAATTTCCTAATGTAAGCGAGCTCGTAAGGCTGACATAAGACCTATCCACAGAACTGCCAACACAGAGACAAACCAGGAGTTTCAAATGTTGACCTTGCTGCTTCAAGACTATCAAATAATCAGTGAGCAAGAGGATTTGAGATACCTATAAATAGATTTGAAAATTAAGAATATAATGAGAAAAAAATTGAATTATATTTATACACTGCTACAAATATTGGGACAGCATGAGCAGGATCTTGCTTTTATGAAAAGGATAACCGAAGCTGAGAGTTGTTCACAGCATTGCCAACATTGCGGGATTGAAGTGTGGGCTTCAACTGTTGACCTTGTTGCTTTCTTAATGTCTGTTTACTGATTGCAAATGATCAAGTATCTTTCGATGGCATAAATACAATATGAACAGAATCGAAATATGAACAGTATTGTCAATATTGGGGGACAGATGCAAAAGTTGACCTTGCTGTTCCTAAGTGGAAATGCTGAGAAAAAAAAAAAGCTGTCCACAGCACTGCCGACATTGGGGAACTATAGCATGATCATCAAATACTGATTTTGCCGCTTTGCACTGTTTAATATAGCAAATCTTGAACATCAACTGCTCTGATGTATAAATAAACTGAAAAAAATTCATAGCACTGAAGGACTGAAGTACAAAGTTCAAATGCTGGCCTTGCTGTTTTCAAAGCTTCAGAAAAACTAGAGGACTGCACAGAACACAGGTAGCTGGCCTACCACAGCGCTGGATATTGGCCCTATGTGATGGCTAAAGGTATGATCTGGATATATATATAAGATAATTTGAACAGGATTTTCATAAGCTCAGTGGATGCTGCAAACTATTAAGCATATATATATATATATCACTGCTTAAGTTCTTGTACATTACTACATAGAAAATAGTTAACTGGCCCAAAGATACAAGCAGTGTAGAGTTTCAAACTTGTAAGGCAAGTACTACATTGATTGCTCATATCATGTCAACATTCTTCCATGCAGCCAGTCACCTTAACTTGGGGCCGGGCCACTGACCACAGAGAACAATGAAGACAATACCATGAGAACCTGCTGCAGCACTGTGAAGTGTTTTGGAAACAAGTGCCATTCTGTAGAGTCACCTCTCTTTAGCCCCTTTTAAAGAGAGCTGACAGAACAGACTGACATGGGTATAAAATTTGGCATATAGGCATATTTCGTTTAGCAACATCCAAACCAAGACTAAATTTAGGGAAAAAATGAAATGAAATGCGGACCTTAGTCATAAAGACATTAAAGAAAAAGATCTGGAATGGAAAACAAACAATAAGGAAAATGGCTTTAAGTATTAAGATACTGACTGTAGAAAATGCAATGGGCCTGCCTCTCAATTAACCAATACCCATGTGGGATTGATATTGCCAGCTAGGATCAGATGAGAGGATTAGAGTGCATGGCATATTAAGTTAGCACGCCGTCTTACACGATCAAGACGGAGGCTGGACAAGACAACCTACTGACTCCTACTTCCTTCTTGTTCTCCTAACAAAATGGTGGGCAAAGAAATGTCATCCACCAAGCAAACTGCAGTTACCGTAATTCATTTATTCTATTTATTGTGCCGATCTAGTCAAACAGTTATGTTCACATAATACACTGGTTCTGAAAGTGGTAGTGGTAACTAGTCTTCTAAAGGTATAAAGTTTAGGTGTCTTTTCCAAACTGATGAAGTAAGGAGCGTCACCTAAAGCATTTCTAAAAGATATAAAACCTGAGTGTATCAACATCATAACATGAATTTTATGCACAATTTTGATTTACTGTATCTTTATGCAGCCTTGAGTTCTCGTTTGCTTTCATCAAACTAAAGTGCATCATGTACCTTCTTGTGTTTACAGATGTCTAATCAGCTTCAAATTTCAGGCTTTTGCATTTAAACAGATCATGAAATAAGTGTCCAATTTCAATGCAGTTCCCAGCAATTCTTTGAAAAGATTTTCCCTGTCATTCTTACTAAAATATTCATGATATGTGATAACATTGTCTTCTATAATAAAGAAAGAAGTCTCGACTCTGGACAAAGTATGTAAACTGAGTAACTTCATTCCACTGACTGCTCAGAGCCCTGAGAAATCCACCCAACTGTTCAAATAAAGTAATTAATACTGTCCACTAAAAGCAGCATAATTATATAGGACCTTTTCAGACAAGGTAGCTCATGTCCTTTGATATTCACACATTTTAATTTTTCTCCTTGCAAATTTAATGACACTGAAGATGTCCTATTTTCCATGACACTCCATTCCCTCCCCTCCCCTCATGCTAACTCAAAAAATAACCCAAACTCTGGCATTGTCCCTGCACACAAAGAAGTTTTCCTCATCCCAAACTTCTATTTCCCTGATCACTGGGTACCTTGTTGCATATACAAAGCAAGTGTTTCAAGATCGAACATTGCCTAAAAGCATCAATGTACAACTTTTAAAAACTATCTACAAATTCAAATGCAATGGGAAAAAAGATAAGCCTTGAGCACAAGACAAACAATATAGTGCGAGATCAAACCATGCAATTCAGCAGATTAACTATAGTAGAACTCTAACATGAAATTGAAAGGACCAGCTAAATCATCGTGAGTCAGTTTTGCTTTATGCACTTACAGTATTATATATAGGGGAAATAAAGAAACATTGGACACCATTGTTTCTATCTGACAATTTTCAAAGGCCTTGAGTTTTTATAGCATTGCATGTTGTCGGGGATCAGCATATGGTGTCACCACCTTTGACTGACACAATATTCACCAAGCACCAGATTGCCAGTGGACAAGGAGAGTGAAAACTGCCAAGGCAGCTGCCCATTTTTTTCCTCTGTCATTTTTTCCTGCACATCAACTGTGTTATCATTTTTTCCTGCACATCAACTGTGTTATCAAGAGTTCCCTGAAACTTGTTATCAGGTTAATTGTAAAATTTTACTGTGAATAAAGAGGGCCTTTAGCGAGGATTTCTTTTCATCGGGTTAACTGAGATTTCAGACTACCATCATGTTCAGTGAATTCTACATCACAATATCATGAAGCTTCCTCATGTTAGATACACTGACATAAAACTGACAGGAGGAAAAGAGGAGCTTGTTCAAAGAGTAAGACTTGGTGGATGACCTACTGACAAGTTACATTCATCTGTCCCCGCAAAAAGAGGGAACTGTTATTCAAAAGATGCTAACTTTGTCACAGTGGATGGAGCAAAATGACAAATACAGTACACGAGAGCTAATGACACCTATGATTACATCCAGCAACCAACCATATGAAATAGTATTTCCAACCATTCAAAGAGCAGACATTCCAACCATCCATACAACAGGGTATTCCAATCATTCATACAACAAACAATTCCAACCATCCCTTTGAAAAAGATCTTCCAACCATCTAAACATCTTCCGTCCATCCATACAAATGCAAATTCCAACCATTCCTAGAAGATCTTCCAACCATTCAGTCAGAGATTTCAAGCATTTCTAAGACATCTTCCATCTATCCATCCATCCATCCATCCAAAATCTTTCAACTGTCCATTCAAGATCTTTCAATCATCCATACAAGATCTTTCAACCATGCATACAATAAGATACATATTTTCCAACCGCTGGCATGGCAAGAATTTCCAAGAACAGGAGAAGACAAAAGTGCAAAAAGTTCACATATTTAAATAGAGGATGCAACAAAGGATGATAGTTAAATATGAAAAACTATTTTCACTGCTAAATCTGCAAATAGAGTAGCGACAACTTCCTGACAAAGCATTCATGGCTTGCATTCTCATAGCATTCTAGAGAAGCTCTAGGAATGGTTAAAGGAAGACACTAAACCTGTGCTAATAAGGTTGCAGACAGAGTAAAAGATCAAAAAATGAGATGAACCAAAATGACACCTTATTTACAGCCAAATTTACTTTCAAAGATGAAAAAAGAAGGGAAAGAAATGCCTGGCCCATGGCTTCAGGTTAATGGCTAAACACAACATGGAGTTGTCTACCTTGTAAAGGGAGGGCACGCTTTATTTTAGGTAGCTTTATCGATTTACATTATACAAGTATGTGGAAGCTGGCTATGGCACAATTTCTTCAGAAATACTTCTTCTTGGTCTGGAGTTGCACACAAATGTTGTGAAATTGCCAAATCAAATTTAGGATAACCATTTTCATGGCATGAACTAAAACGAATTTCTACCAAAAACTTGAAAAAAAGGTTTGGTTATCCTGCACCAGTTTTCATCTTTTCTCCGAAGCATATTTGTACAGGAAGTGAAAGCTTTGTTTAATTTATAGGTGCTTTTTTAAATGCTGCTTTTTACCAAGTTCTTTATTATTTTTGGCATCATACAGTGCTCAAAATATCACGACTATTCATGTATAAAATTTAACTCCATATGAATCATATTTGCAAATGCTACACTTAAAAAAAGGTCCTCTAATGTGGCTATTAGGATGCCTTACAAGGTGAACTAGGACTATATATTGACCGTTTCATGCCTCTAAAAACAGGACATATTGCGCTGATTGGCTGCCTTATTAAAACTCTTGAAGGCACCTATGTGACCACAAGTCCAATACAGATCTCTGGTTGATAATTGTCTTGTAAGCAGAGGCACCACCTCACCTAAGTGGCTTCACTACACGACTCCTTATGAATTCAGAAAAGTGAACTAAGAATGCAGCTCTACCGTTGCAAAAGAACACATTTACAAATCAGCAGATGCCATTTTTGAGATGATGTATTCACCTGTCTCAACAGCATAGATACAAAATTACAATAGCAGCTCATTTGGCTCCCACCATTATGATTAGTGAGAATATGAGAGCAAATTTACTGCTTGCCGATCTCACGTTCTTGCACAGATGCAACATACACATGGCATTCTTTACAATATTTTATGGTCCCTTGCACAAACAAGTTGGAAAATTTGACACTGCAGGCAGACATACTGAAGATATAACCTTCCTACAAAGTCACATTTATATACTTAATAAAACATAAATGAAGTTAGATATTCCATACAGCCAACTGATTTTCTTATTCATGACACTGAAACAATTTGATCAGTACCTTTCACCTTATAATAGTCTTATTTTCCAATATTGTAGAATTACAACTGAGATGCCACTTGCTTTTTATAAACTTCTCGGAACTTTCTGCCGCTTCATGCAGATGTCATTAAATTGAAACGAACCAGTTTAAGTGGCTATTTACATAAGACTCAATCTGGCACGGCATCTCATGTTACCTCCTACTCTTTCAGATCTCAACATCCCATTGTGACTTCGTAGAATGTCACTGATAACATGCCTGCCTAATGTGGGTATCTAGTACAGCAAAAGTGTATGTCAGTCTGAAATTTTGGATGGACTTCACAAAATGATCTGCAATTAACAAGGAATCTCACCAAGGGGAGTGACCAGTCGTCTACCAACCATCTATACAGTGTAAAGGAGAGCAACCAGACCCTTTCTCATTACTGCTCTGCATCTGAAGTTCTGCACTTAAATTCAAACCCTCTCTGACCATTTCTCTCCAGCTTTTATAAATTTAATCAGGAAGTTATTCTTTCAAAAGAATTCTCTGAAAATCTTATCTGATGATAGGAAACGGTTTCATGAAACTAAACCTCAAATTTATCAAGAACATGAAAAAATGCCATAAAAGACTTGCACATGGCCCAAATTACCATATGAATATTTTCCTCTAGATCCAAGCTCCCTGCACTCCCAACATAAATGGAATACACTGAGAAATTCATGGCTTAATGACTGTAATCAAAATTAGACCTCAGTTCACATTATAGCTAATCAGTTTTTTTTTAAAATCTTATGCTCAACCAGAAGCATACTGTTTCTGAAATGCAACACTTGTTTATTACACACCCTTTCCCCCATCAAAAGCTACAGCCAAATGTATTCTATACAAACTATAAGCTCCCCCTGTAACCTCTAAAAAAGAAAACCCTCAGCAACCCCCACCCCCAAATCCCCGTGGCAAAAAACAAAAATTCACTCAGCTATGAATAGTGGGCAAAGTCCAGTTACATGTAAAGAGACTTGACCGCTTAAATTATTACATTACCTTTATAATCTTTACAGTAATACCCCTTCCAATATTTACTAGTAAATACCTCAGGCAACATTAAAGATAATTACTCTTACTGTTCACATTATGAACACTGACTGATGGATGTGGCACATGGGAAACACTGATCATGAAAAGTGGATGACTTCAAAATCATTTCATGCAAAAGAGCCAAAATCTTATCCTGAATGAAAAGGCTGGAGGAAAATAATTATTCCAGATCTTGCAGCGACGAAAAAAAAGACCCCATTTTCAAAAGAGACCCAAACAAGATTTCTCAACCCCCTCCAAATCACCAAAAAGTGCTAGTGCATGGCTTAAAAGTGAAGTACTCTTTAATCTACTGATCATTACAGAAATACTGTACAAGACGGCAGGCCTCTGCAAAAATATCTACATTAGTAACTAAGTACAACAGCTGAGCTCATTTGTCCTGCAGGAGTAAATCATATTAATAAGGGGGATGAAGGGACCAGATGCAAGGGCAAAATATTTACAAGTAATTTACAAATGTACAAATTTACATACTAAGCAGCACTACCCAAATTCTTTCTGACAGTATT